>CANDYM010000130.1:0-21836 GCA_947397865.1 Polietes domitor
TTTAGTTATTTAGTTATTTAGTTATTTAGTTATTTAGTTATTTAGTTATTTAGTTATTTAGTTATTTAGTTATTTAGTTATTTAGTTATTTAGTTATTTAGTTATTTAGTTATTTAGTTATTTAGTTATTTAGTTATTTAGTTATTTAGTTATTTAGTTATTTAGTTATTTAGTTATTTAGTTATTTAGTTATTTAGTTATTTAGTTATTTAGTTATTTAGTTATTTAGTTATTTAGTTATTTAGTTATTTAGTTATTTAGTTATTTAGTTATTTAGTTATTTAGTTATTTAGTTATTTAGTTATTTAGTTATTTAGTTATTTAGTTATTTAGTTATTTAGTTATTTAGTTATTTAGTTATTTAGTTATTTAGTTATTTAGTTATTTAGTTATTTAGTTATTTAGTTATTTAGTTATTTAGTTATTTAGTTATTTAGTTATTTAGTTATTTAGTTATTTAGTTATTTAGTTATTTAGTTATTTAGTTATTTAGTTATTTAGTTATTTAGTTATTTAGTTATTTAGTTATTTAGTTATTTAGTTATTTAGTTATTTAGTTATTTAGTTATTTAGTTATTTAGTTATTTAGTTATTTAGTTATTTAGTTATTTAGTTATTTAGTTATTTAGTTATTTAGTTATTTAGTTATTTAGTTATTTAGTTATTTAGTTATTTAGTTATTTAGTTATTTAGTTATTTAGTTATTTAGTTATTTAGTTATTTAGTTATTTAGTTATTTAGTTATTTAGTTATTTAGTTATTTAGTTATTTAGTTATTTAGTTATTTAGTTATTTAGTTATTTAGTTATTTAGTTATTTAGTTATTTAGTTATTTAGTTATTTAGTTATTTAGTTATTTAGTTATTTAGTTATTTAGTTATTTAGTTATTTAGTTATTTAGTTATTTAGTTATTTAGTTATTTAGTTATTTAGTTATTTAGTTATTTAGTTATTTAGTTATTTAGTTATTTAGTTATTTAGTTATTTAGTTATTTAGTTATTTAGTTATTTAGTTATTTAGTTATTTAGTTATTTAGTTATTTAGTTATTTAGTTATTTAGTTATTTAGTTATTTAGTTATTTAGTTATTTAGTTATTTAGTTATTTAGTTATTTAGTTATTTAGTTATTTAGTTATTTAGTTATTTAGTTATTTAGTTATTTAGTTATTTAGTTATTTAGTTATTTAGTTATTTAGTTATTTAGTTATTTAGTTATTTAGTTATTTAGTTATTTAGTTATTTAGTTATTTAGTTATTTAGTTATTTAGTTATTTAGTTATTTAGTTATTTAGTTATTTAGTTATTTAGTTATTTAGTTATTTAGTTATTTAGTTATTTAGTTATTTAGTTATTTAGTTATTTAGTTATTTAGTTATTTAGTTATTTAGTTATTTAGTTATTTAGTTATTTAGTTATTTAGTTATTTAGTTATTTAGTTATTTAGTTATTTAGTTATTTAGTTATTTAGTTATTTAGTTATTTAGTTATTTAGTTATTTAGTTATTTAGTTATTTAGTTATTTAGTTATTTAGTTATTTAGTTATTTAGTTATTTAGTTATTTAGTTATTTAGTTATTTAGTTATTTAGTTATTTAGTTATTTAGTTATTTAGTTATTTAGTTATTTAGTTATTTAGTTATTTAGTTATTTAGTTATTTAGTTATTTAGTTATTTAGTTATTTAGTTATTTAGTTATTTAGTTATTTAGTTATTTAGTTATTTAGTTATTTAGTTATTTAGTTATTTAGTTATTTAGTTATTTAGTTATTTAGTTATTTAGTTATTTAGTTATTTAGTTATTTAGTTATTTAGTTATTTAGTTATTTAGTTATTTAGTTATTTAGTTATTTAGTTATTTAGTTATTTAGTTATTTAGTTATTTAGTTATTTAGTTATTTAGTTATTTAGTTATTTAGTTATTTAGTTATTTAGTTATTTAGTTATTTAGTTATTTAGTTATTTAGTTATTTAGTTATTTAGTTATTTAGTTATTTAGTTATTTAGTTATTTAGTTATTTAGTTATTTAGTTATTTAGTTATTTAGTTATTTAGTTATTTAGTTATTTAGTTATTTAGTTATTTAGTTATTTAGTTATTTAGTTATTTAGTTATTTAGTTATTTAGTTATTTAGTTATTTAGTTATTTAGTTATTTAGTTATTTAGTTATTTAGTTATTTAGTTATTTAGTTATTTAGTTATTTAGTTATTTAGTTATTTAGTTATTTAGTTATTTAGTTATTTAGTTATTTAGTTATTTAGTTATTTAGTTATTTAGTTATTTAGTTATTTAGTTATTTAGTTATTTAGTTATTTAGTTATTTAGTTATTTAGTTATTTAGTTATTTAGTTATTTAGTTATTTAGTTATTTAGTTATTTAGTTATTTAGTTATTTAGTTATTTAGTTATTTAGTTATTTAGTTATTTAGTTATTTAGTTATTTAGTTATTTAGTTATTTAGTTATTTAGTTATTTAGTTATTTAGTTATTTAGTTATTTAGTTATTTAGTTATTTAGTTATTTAGTTATTTAGTTATTTAGTTATTTAGTTATTTAGTTATTTAGTTATTTAGTTATTTAGTTATTTAGTTATTTAGTTATTTAGTTATTTAGTTATTTAGTTATTTAGTTATTTAGTTATTTAGTTATTTAGTTATTTAGTTATTTAGTTATTTAGTTATTTAGTTATTTAGTTATTTAGTTATTTAGTTATTTAGTTATTTAGTTATTTAGTTATTTAGTTATTTAGTTATTTAGTTATTTAGTTATTTAGTTATTTAGTTATTTAGTTATTTAGTTATTTAGTTATTTAGTTATTTAGTTATTTAGTTATTTAGTTATTTAGTTATTTAGTTATTTAGTTATTTAGTTATTTAGTTATTTAGTTATTTAGTTATTTAGTTATTTAGTTATTTAGTTATTTAGTTATTTAGTTATTTAGTTATTTAGTTATTTAGTTATTTAGTTATTTAGTTATTTAGTTATTTAGTTATTTAGTTATTTAGTTATTTAGTTATTTAGTTATTTAGTTATTTAGTTATTTAGTTATTTAGTTATTTAGTTATTTAGTTATTTAGTTATTTAGTTATTTAGTTATTTAGTTATTTAGTTATTTAGTTATTTAGTTATTTAGTTATTTAGTTATTTAGTTATTTAGTTATTTAGTTATTTAGTTATTTAGTTATTTAGTTATTTAGTTATTTAGTTATTTAGTTATTTAGTTATTTAGTTATTTAGTTATTTAGTTATTTAGTTATTTAGTTATTTAGTTATTTAGTTATTTAGTTATTTAGTTATTTAGTTATTTAGTTATTTAGTTATTTAGTTATTTAGTTATTTAGTTATTTAGTTATTTAGTTATTTAGTTATTTAGTTATTTAGTTATTTAGTTATTTAGTTATTTAGTTATTTAGTTATTTAGTTATTTAGTTATTTAGTTATTTAGTTATTTAGTTATTTAGTTATTTAGTTATTTAGTTATTTAGTTATTTAGTTATTTAGTTATTTAGTTATTTAGTTATTTAGTTATTTAGTTATTTAGTTATTTAGTTATTTAGTTATTTAGTTATTTAGTTATTTAGTTATTTAGTTATGTTAATGCCAAATATTCGTGGTCCATAACCGCAGGCCACCCTAATATTTTCCCGCCGAAACTTTGTCACAGCTTGGCTGTGTAGCGTCCACACATGCGCAAGTTCTAATAGTTTTGATTGTGTTCGTTATTCTCTAGTTCTAAATATGGCTACAATCCGTCCTATGTACTCTCTCCTTTCACTTTCTTCCTACAACATTGTAAAATAAAACTTCACTTGTTATCCGAAGCTCAACACAGCCTGTTTATCTTGGTAAGACTCCTGCTAAAAATTGTTCAAATTCCAATAAAGGAAGAAAACTTTCAATTCAAAATTCTAATTCCTTGGTGTTTTTTTCTTTTATTTCCTATTTTCGGTGAACAATTTTTGTGAGAAAATATTCCCACGTCCCTGGTAATATTTTCTGACTCACAGCGTAACACCTACCAATTTCTCCAGGAAACAACAAACAACAAATCTTTGGCGTTTTCATTTTGGTCCTTCGAGCCGGAGAAGCTTGGGCTTTGTTTAAATTGTTTCTCAAAGACTCATGGCGTTAAGGGGTGTCCCAGCCATCGCTGTTTCGACTGCAACAAGCCGCACCACACTCTGCTGCATAGAGGTTCTGAAGATTCCCGTCGCAATAATTTGCCGGTGCGATCATCAAATACCAATTCTTCTCTAAATCCTAATTCCGCTCCTTTCTCTTCCAATCCAATACAGTCCACTAGTTCAGGTGCTGGAGTTATTCAGACGTGTTTTTCGACCAATTCTCGGGGTGTTCTGCTAGGGACGGCACTGGTGAATGTGTTACACCTAGGGGTAACTTATCAGGCCCGTGCGCTTCTTGACTCAGGTTCAGAAGGAACTTTTATTTCGGAGAGATTGTTCAATGTTTTGAAGCTTCCTTTTAATCGCACGAGTGCTCGAATTTCCGGCCTGAACAATTCCGTGTCCGCAGTAGTTCAGAAAGAGTGCACGTTCGCGCTTGGCTCACGATTTGATCCGAATATTTCCTATTCAGTCGATGCGCTTGTGGTACCTCATTTGTCGGGCAATCTTCCATCGCACACCGTGTCTGCTGACTCCTTTTCAAGCCTTCCGCAAATTCAATTGGCAGACCCGCAATTCTACACTAGTTCGAAGATAGATATTCTTATCGGCGGGGACTTTCTACCATCGATAATGCTATCTGGTGTAAGACGCGAGGTTTGCGGTTCACTGATGGCCCAAGAAACAATTTTCGGATGGATTCTGACGGGTCCGATTTCACTTCGTTCCTCATCTCCACGGTCCACAGTTGTTTCGAATTTCTGCGAAATCTCTTTGGATAAAGAGATTTCTCGATTTTGGGAGGTGGAGAATCTTCCAAGGAAGAACTTTACGTCGGCTTCGGATAAATTCTGTGAGGAGTTGTTCGTTGCGACTACGAGGAGGAACGAAGATGGAAAATACATTGTTCATCTTCCCTTCAAAGAAGGATATCCTAACGATCTTCAAATAGGTCAATCCAGGATAAGTGCAATGGCGCAATTCCTTCGAAATGAAGTTCGCCTTTTGCGAAATCCTGATTTCAAGAGAGAGTATGATCAAGTTGTTCAAGAATACGTTCAGTTGAAGCATATGTCCTCAGTCCAGCCTCCGAGTTTTAGCAAAAATCCTCTTCATTATTACTTGCCACACCATGCAGTTATAAAACCGGAGAGTACGACCACTAAAGTTCGAGTGGTCTTCAACGCTTCTTCTGCGACCTCCAACGGGTTAAGTCTTAACGACATTTTGCATACTGGCCCTGTTCTTCAAAATGACTTAACGGTTCTGATTCTGAAATGGAGGTTCTTTCGATTCGTGTTTAACGCCGACATCCAGAAGATGTATCGGCAAATATTGGTTCATTCCGATCATACTCCATTTCAAAGAATTCTATTCCGCAACCGCCCAGATGAGAATGTTCAAGATTTCGAGTTGAAGACAGTGACCTTTGGGGTCAATTGTGCTCCGTACCTAGCTATTCGTACTTTGCTCCAACTAGCTGATGATGTTCAGTCCAGCCATCCAATTGCCAGTAAAATCCTGCGCAACTCCATGTATGTGGACGATGCACTTGCTGGTGCACATTCAATTCCTATGGCAATTCACGCAAAAAATGAGCTAAAATCCGCTCTTGAATCAGCTGGTTTCTCATTGAGAAAATGGACAGCAAATTCAAAGGATATCCTAGCGGATCTTCCATCCGATCATTTGCTGTGTGAAGATTTCTTGAATTTCGATGACAGTAGCACAGCAAAAACGCTAGGAATTCGTTGGAATGCTCGTTCCGATTCATTTTATTTCACTACAAAGCCCTTCCCAGACTTCTGCAAAAATACAAAAAGGGAAGTTCTCTCCCAAATTTCGAAACTTTTTGATCCTGCAGGTTGGCTGTCGCCATGTATCGTCGTGGCCAAAGTTCTCATGCAGAAGATATGGTCTGAAGGCACGGGTTGGGATGAAGTCTTAAGTCCTGACACTCTTTCACAATGGAAGACGTTCCAATCCGATCTTGACAACGTTCAGATTCCCAGGTGGATCAACTATGTTCCAAGTTCCGATATTCAATTCCATGGTTTCTGCGATGCTTCAGAGAAAGCATACGCAGCTGCTTTATACGTACGAATAGCTATAGGTAGTTCCGTTTCCACTCATCTGGTATATTCCAAAACAAGGGTTGCACCTATAAAGACACTATCCATTCCGAGGTTGGAATTATGTGGGGCGGTTCTTTTAGCAGAGATGATAGATACCTTGCTTCCAATGTTGGATATTTCGAAATATTCTCTTTTCTGCTGGACTGATTCCACCATTGTCCTTTCCTGGCTGTCCAAACCTCCGTGCTGTTGGATGACTTTCGTAGCCAACAGAGTGTCTAGTATCGTTCAGATGATTGATCCTTCGAAGTGGCGACATGTTCCATCCGAAACTAATCCTGCAGATCTCGCTAGTCGCGGACTTCTACCTCAGGATATAGTCAGAAACGATTTCTGGTGGTTTGGGCCTTCATGGCTACAAGAACCAGCTGATCGTTGGCCTGATTCCAGTCTTGCTACAATTTCCGAGACTGATTTGGAACGTAAGTCCATAAAATCTCATTTTTCCTACTTCCGGAACTTTGAGGACATTCTTGAACGATTTTCTTCATTTCCTAGAGCGCTTCGGGTGGTCGCTTATGTGTATCGATTTTTCTATCGTACACATCCTAGATACCGTTCCAACTTCTCTAAAGAATCCACTTTGATCACGAGTGCTGAACTTACTATGGTCAGAGATGGATTAATTTCGATGAGTCAAAAGGCCTATTTTCCTAACGAGTACAACGTATTGTCATCCAAAAGTCCGATCCCTCCATCCAGTCCCATCTCCAACTTAAATCCTTTCTTGGACTCCGATGGTCTAATTCGCTCGTGTGGTCGTCTCGAATCATCTCCAGGCCTCTCGTACAGTGAGAGGCGCCCGATAATACTGCCATATAATTGTCAGTACTCCAGGCTCTTGATTCACTTCATTCACCAAATCACAATTCACGGTGGCAACCAACTTGTTCTTCGGATGGTACGATCTCAGTACTGGATTCCGAAAGTCAAGAACTTAGTAAAGACGACAATCAATAAATGTAAGACATGTATTCTATACAAGAAGCGTTGTCAGAAGCAGCTCATGGCTGCTCTTCCTCCTGAGAGAACAGAGTTCTCGCGTCCATTCACTCGTACTGGATTGGACTTTGCGGGACCTTTTGACATCAAAAGCTATAGCGGACGAGCCTGTCGTCTAACGAAGGGTTACGTCTGCGTTTTCGTATGCTTTTCAACAAAAGCGATACACCTAGAAGCGACTTCCGACTTATCCACATCCACATTCCTGGCAGCTTTCAATCGGTTCGTCTCTCGACGAGGATGCCCATTACATTTATATTCCGATAATGGTACAACTTTCGTCGGGGCATCGAAAATTCTAGCGAGAGAGTTCCTTCAGACCTCGCACGCTGCTGTAACTGCCAATTATTCACATTCCAACGTAAGCTGGCATTTCATTCCGCCAGGGGCGCCCCATATGGGTGGTCTATGGGAAGCTGGAGTAAAAAGCTTCAAAACCCATTTCCGTAAATTCGCTAGTTCCTTTAAATTCACATTCGAGGAATTTTCCACGCTCTTGACACGAATTGAAGCTTGCCTTAATTCACGTCCTCTATCACCTATTTCTCAAGAGCCGACTGACTTTTCGGCCCTGACTCCGGGACATTTCTTAATCGAGTCTCCAATACTTACGCCAGTAGATCCTCGTGTGGAGGAAAGTCCTGCCTCCATTCTTAACAGATGGCAGAGACTTAAGGTGATTCATCAGAGTTTTTGTACCCGATGGAAAAACGAGTATCTGCGTGAGCTTCAAAAGCGTGTCAAGTGGCAAACTTCCGAAAAGAATATAGAAAAAAACACACTGGTAGTCGTGAAGGACGACAATCTTCCACCAAATTCTTGGCGTCTTGGCAGAATTTCCAAGACGTATTTCGGTACCGATCACCGTGTTCGGGTTGCTGATGTGATAACTCAGAAGGGTACCATCACGCGGCCCATCACTAAACTCGTCGTTATTTCGTCCGAACACTAATTTCCTTCCAACGTTCCAACTATATTTCCTATTTCCTCATCCTCCTATAGAACACCATGCCCAAATTAATAAATTGAATTGCTACAAAATGCACTATCGTATTCTCATTCCACAAACAAAACACAAACTTTCTTTTTCAGCTACATCCAGTTCGTTCCAAAGTTCGTTTTCATACTCCAACATACGAATTCCATAGCGACGTTCCTTTCGTACATCCGTTGGGGTTTGAACCATACTTTTGGATCTTCATGAATTTATTTACTTTAAGTTATTAATTAATTTCATTCATTCCTTTCCTAATTTCTATTATTCATTCATATTCTTTTTTGTATTCATATTGCTTCCTAATTTGTAACATACCATGTAATACAGATTTCTTTGTACGACAGGAGCAAGTATGTACGACGAGACTTTGTAGCGACTTTCATTGCAGCGGCACTGCAAGGCGGGCGGTGATGTTAATGCCAAATATTCGTGGTCCATAACCGCAGGCCACCCTAATATTTTCCCGCCGAAACTTTGTCACAGCTTGGCTGTGTAGCGTCCACACATGCGCAAGTTCTAATAGTTTTGATTGTGTTCGTTATTCTCTAGTTCTAAATATGGCTACAATCCGTCCTATGTACTCTCTCCTTTCACTTTCTTCCTACAACATTGTAAAATAAAACTTCACTTGTTATCCGAAGCTCAACACAGCCTGTTTATCTTGGTAAGACTCCTGCTAAAAATTGTTCAAATTCCAATAAAGGAAGAAAACTTTCAATTCAAAATTCTAATTCCTTGGTGTTTTTTTCTTTTATTTCCTATTTTCGGTGAACAATTTTTGTGAGAAAATATTCCCACGTCCCTGGTAATATTTTCTGACTCACAGCGTAACACCTACCAATTTCTCCAGGAAACAACAAACAACAAATCTTTGGCGTTTTCAAGTTATTTAGTTATTTAGTTATTTAGTTATTTAGTTATTTAGTTATTTAGTTATTTAGTTATTTAGTTATTTAGTTATTTAGTTATTTAGTTATTTAGTTATTTAGTTATTTAGTTATTTAGTTATTTAGTTATTTAGTTATTTAGTTATTTAGTTATTTAGTTATTTAGTTATTTAGTTATTTAGTTATTTAGTTATTTAGTTATTTAGTTATTTAGTTATTTAGTTATTTAGTTATTTAGTTATTTAGTTATTTAGTTATTTAGTTATTTAGTTATTTAGTTATTTAGTTATTTAGTTATTTAGTTATTTAGTTATTTAGTTATTTAGTTATTTAGTTATTTAGTTATTTAGTTATTTAGTTATTTAGTTATTTAGTTATTTAGTTATTTAGTTATTTAGTTATTTAGTTATTTAGTTATTTAGTTATTTAGTTATTTAGTTATTTAGTTATTTAGTTATTTAGTTATTTAGTTATTTAGTTATTTAGTTATTTAGTTATTTAGTTATTTAGTTATTTAGTTATTTAGTTATTTAGTTATTTAGTTATTTAGTTATTTAGTTATTTAGTTATTTAGTTATTTAGTTATTTAGTTATTTAGTTATTTAGTTATTTAGTTATTTAGTTATTTAGTTATTTAGTTATTTAGTTATTTAGTTATTTAGTTATTTAGTTATTTAGTTATTTAGTTATTTAGTTATTTAGTTATTTAGTTATTTAGTTATTTAGTTATTTAGTTATTTAGTTATTTAGTTATTTAGTTATTTAGTTATTTAGTTATTTAGTTATTTAGTTATTTAGTTATTTAGTTATTTAGTTATTTAGTTATTTAGTTATTTAGTTATTTAGTTATTTAGTTATTTAGTTATTTAGTTATTTAGTTATTTAGTTATTTAGTTATTTAGTTATTTAGTTATTTAGTTATTTAGTTATTTAGTTATTTAGTTATTTAGTTATTTAGTTATTTAGTTATTTAGTTATTTAGTTATTTAGTTATTTAGTTATTTAGTTATTTAGTTATTTAGTTATTTAGTTATTTAGTTATTTAGTTATTTAGTTATTTAGTTATTTAGTTATTTAGTTATTTAGTTATTTAGTTATTTAGTTATTTAGTTATTTAGTTATTTAGTTATTTAGTTATTTAGTTATTTAGTTATTTAGTTATTTAGTTATTTAGTTATTTAGTTATTTAGTTATTTAGTTATTTAGTTATTTAGTTATTTAGTTATTTAGTTATTTAGTTATTTAGTTATTTAGTTATTTAGTTATTTAGTTATTTAGTTATTTAGTTATTTAGTTATTTAGTTATTTAGTTATTTAGTTATTTAGTTATTTAGTTATTTAGTTATTTAGTTATTTAGTTATTTAGTTATTTAGTTATTTAGTTATTTAGTTATTTAGTTATTTAGTTATTTAGTTATTTAGTTATTTAGTTATTTAGTTATTTAGTTATTTAGTTATTTAGTTATTTAGTTATTTAGTTATTTAGTTATTTAGTTATTTAGTTATTTAGTTATTTAGTTATTTAGTTATTTAGTTATTTAGTTATTTAGTTATTTAGTTATTTAGTTATTTAGTTATTTAGTTATTTAGTTATTTAGTTATTTAGTTATTTAGTTATTTAGTTATTTAGTTATTTAGTTATTTAGTTATTTAGTTATTTAGTTATTTAGTTATTTAGTTATTTAGTTATTTAGTTATTTAGTTATTTAGTTATTTAGTTATTTAGTTATTTAGTTATTTAGTTATTTAGTTATTTAGTTATTTAGTTATTTAGTTATTTAGTTATTTAGTTATTTAGTTATTTAGTTATTTAGTTATTTAGTTATTTAGTTATTTAGTTATTTAGTTATTTAGTTATTTAGTTATTTAGTTATTTAGTTATTTAGTTATTTAGTTATTTAGTTATTTAGTTATTTAGTTATTTAGTTATTTAGTTATTTAGTTATTTAGTTATTTAGTTATTTAGTTATTTAGTTATTTAGTTATTTAGTTATTTAGTTATTTAGTTATTTAGTTATTTAGTTATTTAGTTATTTAGTTATTTAGTTATTTAGTTATTTAGTTATTTAGTTATTTAGTTATTTAGTTATTTAGTTATTTAGTTATTTAGTTATTTAGTTATTTAGTTATTTAGTTATTTAGTTATTTAGTTATTTAGTTATTTAGTTATTTAGTTATTTAGTTATTTAGTTATTTAGTTATTTAGTTATTTAGTTATTTAGTTATTTAGTTATTTAGTTATTTAGTTATTTAGTTATTTAGTTATTTAGTTATTTAGTTATTTAGTTATTTAGTTATTTAGTTATTTAGTTATTTAGTTATTTAGTTATTTAGTTATTTAGTTATTTAGTTATTTAGTTATTTAGTTATTTAGTTATTTAGTTATTTAGTTATTTAGTTATTTAGTTATTTAGTTATTTAGTTATTTAGTTATTTAGTTATTTAGTTATTTAGTTATTTAGTTATTTAGTTATTTAGTTATTTAGTTATTTAGTTATTTAGTTATTTAGTTATTTAGTTATTTAGTTATTTAGTTATTTAGTTATTTAGTTATTTAGTTATTTAGTTATTTAGTTATTTAGTTATTTAGTTATTTAGTTATTTAGTTATTTAGTTATTTAGTTATTTAGTTATTTAGTTATTTAGTTATTTAGTTATTTAGTTATTTAGTTATTTAGTTATTTAGTTATTTAGTTATTTAGTTATTTAGTTATTTAGTTATTTAGTTATTTAGTTATTTAGTTATTTAGTTATTTAGTTATTTAGTTATTTAGTTATTTAGTTATTTAGTTATTTAGTTATTTAGTTATTTAGTTATTTAGTTATTTAGTTATTTAGTTATTTAGTTATTTAGTTATTTAGTTATTTAGTTATTTAGTTATTTAGTTATTTAGTTATTTAGTTATTTAGTTATTTAGTTATTTAGTTATTTAGTTATTTAGTTATTTAGTTATTTAGTTATTTAGTTATTTAGTTATTTAGTTATTTAGTTATTTAGTTATTTAGTTATTTAGTTATTTAGTTATTTAGTTATTTAGTTATTTAGTTATTTAGTTATTTAGTTATTTAGTTATTTAGTTATTTAGTTATTTAGTTATTTAGTTATTTAGTTATTTAGTTATTTAGTTATTTAGTTATTTAGTTATTTAGTTATTTAGTTATTTAGTTATTTAGTTATTTAGTTATTTAGTTATTTAGTTATTTAGTTATTTAGTTATTTAGTTATTTAGTTATTTAGTTATTTAGTTATTTAGTTATTTAGTTATTTAGTTATTTAGTTATTTAGTTATTTAGTTATTTAGTTATTTAGTTATTTAGTTATTTAGTTATTTAGTTATTTAGTTATTTAGTTATTTAGTTATTTAGTTATTTAGTTATTTAGTTATTTAGTTATTTAGTTATTTAGTTATTTAGTTATTTAGTTATTTAGTTATTTAGTTATTTAGTTATTTAGTTATTTAGTTATTTAGTTATTTAGTTATTTAGTTATTTAGTTATTTAGTTATTTAGTTATTTAGTTATTTAGTTATTTAGTTATTTAGTTATTTAGTTATTTAGTTATTTAGTTATTTAGTTATTTAGTTATTTAGTTATTTAGTTATTTAGTTATTTAGTTATTTAGTTATTTAGTTATTTAGTTATTTAGTTATTTAGTTATTTAGTTATTTAGTTATTTAGTTATTTAGTTATTTAGTTATTTAGTTATTTAGTTATTTAGTTATTTAGTTATTTAGTTATTTAGTTATTTAGTTATTTAGTTATTTAGTTATTTAGTTATTTAGTTATTTAGTTATTTAGTTATTTAGTTATTTAGTTATTTAGTTATTTAGTTATTTAGTTATTTAGTTATTTAGTTATTTAGTTATTTAGTTATTTAGTTATTTAGTTATTTAGTTATTTAGTTATTTAGTTATTTAGTTATTTAGTTATTTAGTTATTTAGTTATTTAGTTATTTAGTTATTTAGTTATTTAGTTATTTAGTTATTTAGTTATTTAGTTATTTAGTTATTTAGTTATTTAGTTATTTAGTTATTTAGTTATTTAGTTATTTAGTTATTTAGTTATTTAGTTATTTAGTTATTTAGTTATTTAGTTATTTAGTTATTTAGTTATTTAGTTATTTAGTTATTTAGTTATTTAGTTATTTAGTTATTTAGTTATTTAGTTATTTAGTTATTTAGTTATTTAGTTATTTAGTTATTTAGTTATTTAGTTATTTAGTTATTTAGTTATTTAGTTATTTAGTTATTTAGTTATTTAGTTATTTAGTTATTTAGTTATTTAGTTATTTAGTTATTTAGTTATTTAGTTATTTAGTTATTTAGTTATTTAGTTATTTAGTTATTTAGTTATTTAGTTATTTAGTTATTTAGTTATTTAGTTATTTAGTTATTTAGTTATTTAGTTATTTAGTTATTTAGTTATTTAGTTATTTAGTTATTTAGTTATTTAGTTATTTAGTTATTTAGTTATTTAGTTATTTAGTTATTTAGTTATTTAGTTATTTAGTTATTTAGTTATTTAGTTATTTAGTTATTTAGTTATTTAGTTATTTAGTTATTTAGTTATTTAGTTATTTAGTTATTTAGTTATTTAGTTATTTAGTTATTTAGTTATTTAGTTATTTAGTTATTTAGTTATTTAGTTATTTAGTTATTTAGTTATTTAGTTATTTAGTTATTTAGTTATTTAGTTATTTAGTTATTTAGTTATTTAGTTATTTAGTTATTTAGTTATTTAGTTATTTAGTTATTTAGTTATTTAGTTATTTAGTTATTTAGTTATTTAGTTATTTAGTTATTTAGTTATTTAGTTATTTAGTTATTTAGTTATTTAGTTATTTAGTTATTTAGTTATTTAGTTATTTAGTTATTTAGTTATTTAGTTATTTAGTTATTTAGTTATTTAGTTATTTAGTTATTTAGTTATTTAGTTATTTAGTTATTTAGTTATTTAGTTATTTAGTTATTTAGTTATTTAGTTATTTAGTTATTTAGTTATTTAGTTATTTAGTTATTTAGTTATTTAGTTATTTAGTTATTTAGTTATTTAGTTATTTAGTTATTTAGTTATTTAGTTATTTAGTTATTTAGTTATTTAGTTATTTAGTTATTTAGTTATTTAGTTATTTAGTTATTTAGTTATTTAGTTATTTAGTTATTTAGTTATTTAGTTATTTAGTTATTTAGTTATTTAGTTATTTAGTTATTTAGTTATTTAGTTATTTAGTTATTTAGTTATTTAGTTATTTAGTTATTTAGTTATTTAGTTATTTAGTTATTTAGTTATTTAGTTATTTAGTTATTTAGTTATTTAGTTATTTAGTTATTTAGTTATTTAGTTATTTAGTTATTTAGTTATTTAGTTATTTAGTTATTTAGTTATTTAGTTATTTAGTTATTTAGTTATTTAGTTATTTAGTTATTTAGTTATTTAGTTATTTAGTTATTTAGTTATTTAGTTATTTAGTTATTTAGTTATTTAGTTATTTAGTTATTTAGTTATTTAGTTATTTAGTTATTTAGTTATTTAGTTATTTAGTTATTTAGTTATTTAGTTATTTAGTTATTTAGTTATTTAGTTATTTAGTTATTTAGTTATTTAGTTATTTAGTTATTTAGTTATTTAGTTATTTAGTTATTTAGTTATTTAGTTATTTAGTTATTTAGTTATTTAGTTATTTAGTTATTTAGTTATTTAGTTATTTAGTTATTTAGTTATTTAGTTATTTAGTTATTTAGTTATTTAGTTATTTAGTTATTTAGTTATTTAGTTATTTAGTTATTTAGTTATTTAGTTATTTAGTTATTTAGTTATTTAGTTATTTAGTTATTTAGTTATTTAGTTATTTAGTTATTTAGTTATTTAGTTATTTAGTTATTTAGTTATTTAGTTATTTAGTTATTTAGTTATTTAGTTATTTAGTTATTTAGTTATTTAGTTATTTAGTTATTTAGTTATTTAGTTATTTAGTTATTTAGTTATTTAGTTATTTAGTTATTTAGTTATTTAGTTATTTAGTTATTTAGTTATTTAGTTATTTAGTTATTTAGTTATTTAGTTATTTAGTTATTTAGTTATTTAGTTATTTAGTTATTTAGTTATTTAGTTATTTAGTTATTTAGTTATTTAGTTATTTAGTTATTTAGTTATTTAGTTATTTAGTTATTTAGTTATTTAGTTATTTAGTTATTTAGTTATTTAGTTATTTAGTTATTTAGTTATTTAGTTATTTAGTTATTTAGTTATTTAGTTATTTAGTTATTTAGTTATTTAGTTATTTAGTTATTTAGTTATTTAGTTATTTAGTTATTTAGTTATTTAGTTATTTAGTTATTTAGTTATTTAGTTATTTAGTTATTTAGTTATTTAGTTATTTAGTTATTTAGTTATTTAGTTATTTAGTTATTTAGTTATTTAGTTATTTAGTTATTTAGTTATTTAGTTATTTAGTTATTTAGTTATTTAGTTATTTAGTTATTTAGTTATTTAGTTATTTAGTTATTTAGTTATTTAGTTATTTAGTTATTTAGTTATTTAGTTATTTAGTTATTTAGTTATTTAGTTATTTAGTTATTTAGTTATTTAGTTAT
This sequence comes from Polietes domitor, assembly GCA_947397865.1. NCBI lineage: Eukaryota > Metazoa > Arthropoda > Insecta > Diptera > Muscidae > Polietes > Polietes domitor. The sequence goes on from CANDYM010000130.1 coordinate 15,740, forward strand.
TTAGTTATTTAGTTATTTAGTTATTTAGTTATTTAGTTATTTAGTTATTTAGTTATTTAGTTATTTAGTTATTTAGTTATTTAGTTATTTAGTTATTTAGTTATTTAGTTATTTAGTTATTTAGTTATTTAGTTATTTAGTTATTTAGTTATTTAGTTATTTAGTTATTTAGTTATTTAGTTATTTAGTTATTTAGTTATTTAGTTATTTAGTTATTTAGTTATTTAGTTATTTAGTTATTTAGTTATTTAGTTATTTAGTTATTTAGTTATTTAGTTATTTAGTTATTTAGTTATTTAGTTATTTAGTTATTTAGTTATTTAGTTATTTAGTTATTTAGTTATTTAGTTATTTAGTTATTTAGTTATTTAGTTATTTAGTTATTTAGTTATTTAGTTATTTAGTTATTTAGTTATTTAGTTATTTAGTTATTTAGTTATTTAGTTATTTAGTTATTTAGTTATTTAGTTATTTAGTTATTTAGTTATTTAGTTATTTAGTTATTTAGTTATTTAGTTATTTAGTTATTTAGTTATTTAGTTATTTAGTTATTTAGTTATTTAGTTATTTAGTTATTTAGTTATTTAGTTATTTAGTTATTTAGTTATTTAGTTATTTAGTTATTTAGTTATTTAGTTATTTAGTTATTTAGTTATTTAGTTATTTAGTTATTTAGTTATTTAGTTATTTAGTTATTTAGTTATTTAGTTATTTAGTTATTTAGTTATTTAGTTATTTAGTTATTTAGTTATTTAGTTATTTAGTTATTTAGTTATTTAGTTATTTAGTTATTTAGTTATTTAGTTATTTAGTTATTTAGTTATTTAGTTATTTAGTTATTTAGTTATTTAGTTATTTAGTTATTTAGTTATTTAGTTATTTAGTTATTTAGTTATTTAGTTATTTAGTTATTTAGTTATTTAGTTATTTAGTTATTTAGTTATTTAGTTATTTAGTTATTTAGTTATTTAGTTATTTAGTTATTTAGTTATTTAGTTATTTAGTTATTTAGTTATTTAGTTATTTAGTTATTTAGTTATTTAGTTATTTAGTTATTTAGTTATTTAGTTATTTAGTTATTTAGTTATTTAGTTATTTAGTTATTTAGTTATTTAGTTATTTAGTTATTTAGTTATTTAGTTATTTAGTTATTTAGTTATTTAGTTATTTAGTTATTTAGTTATTTAGTTATTTAGTTATTTAGTTATTTAGTTATTTAGTTATTTAGTTATTTAGTTATTTAGTTATTTAGTTATTTAGTTATTTAGTTATTTAGTTATTTAGTTATTTAGTTATTTAGTTATTTAGTTATTTAGTTATTTAGTTATTTAGTTATTTAGTTATTTAGTTATTTAGTTATTTAGTTATTTAGTTATTTAGTTATTTAGTTATTTAGTTATTTAGTTATTTAGTTATTTAGTTATTTAGTTATTTAGTTATTTAGTTATTTAGTTATTTAGTTATTTAGTTATTTAGTTATTTAGTTATTTAGTTATTTAGTTATTTAGTTATTTAGTTATTTAGTTATTTAGTTATTTAGTTATTTAGTTATTTAGTTATTTAGTTATTTAGTTATTTAGTTATTTAGTTATTTAGTTATTTAGTTATTTAGTTATTTAGTTATTTAGTTATTTAGTTATTTAGTTATTTAGTTATTTAGTTATTTAGTTATTTAGTTATTTAGTTATTTAGTTATTTAGTTATTTAGTTATTTAGTTATTTAGTTATTTAGTTATTTAGTTATTTAGTTATTTAGTTATTTAGTTATTTAGTTATTTAGTTATTTAGTTATTTAGTTATTTAGTTATTTAGTTATTTAGTTATTTAGTTATTTAGTTATTTAGTTATTTAGTTATTTAGTTATTTAGTTATTTAGTTATTTAGTTATTTAGTTATTTAGTTATTTAGTTATTTAGTTATTTAGTTATTTAGTTATTTAGTTATTTAGTTATTTAGTTATTTAGTTATTTAGTTATTTAGTTATTTAGTTATTTAGTTATTTAGTTATTTAGTTATTTAGTTATTTAGTTATTTAGTTATTTAGTTATTTAGTTATTTAGTTATTTAGTTATTTAGTTATTTAGTTATTTAGTTATTTAGTTATTTAGTTATTTAGTTATTTAGTTATTTAGTTATTTAGTTATTTAGTTATTTAGTTATTTAGTTATTTAGTTATTTAGTTATTTAGTTATTTAGTTATTTAGTTATTTAGTTATTTAGTTATTTAGTTATTTAGTTATTTAGTTATTTAGTTATTTAGTTATTTAGTTATTTAGTTATTTAGTTATTTAGTTATTTAGTTATTTAGTTATTTAGTTATTTAGTTATTTAGTTATTTAGTTATTTAGTTATTTAGTTATTTAGTTATTTAGTTATTTAGTTATTTAGTTATTTAGTTATTTAGTTATTTAGTTATTTAGTTATTTAGTTATTTAGTTATTTAGTTATTTAGTTATTTAGTTATTTAGTTATTTAGTTATTTAGTTATTTAGTTATTTAGTTATTTAGTTATTTAGTTATTTAGTTATTTAGTTATTTAGTTATTTAGTTATTTAGTTATTTAGTTATTTAGTTATTTAGTTATTTAGTTATTTAGTTATTTAGTTATTTAGTTATTTAGTTATTTAGTTATTTAGTTATTTAGTTATTTAGTTATTTAGTTATTTAGTTATTTAGTTATTTAGTTATTTAGTTATTTAGTTATTTAGTTATTTAGTTATTTAGTTATTTAGTTATTTAGTTATTTAGTTATTTAGTTATTTAGTTATTTAGTTATTTAGTTATTTAGTTATTTAGTTATTTAGTTATTTAGTTATTTAGTTATTTAGTTATTTAGTTATTTAGTTATTTAGTTATTTAGTTATTTAGTTATTTAGTTATTTAGTTATTTAGTTATTTAGTTATTTAGTTATTTAGTTATTTAGTTATTTAGTTATTTAGTTATTTAGTTATTTAGTTATTTAGTTATTTAGTTATTTAGTTATTTAGTTATTTAGTTATTTAGTTATTTAGTTATTTAGTTATTTAGTTATTTAGTTATTTAGTTATTTAGTTATTTAGTTATTTAGTTATTTAGTTATTTAGTTATTTAGTTATTTAGTTATTTAGTTATTTAGTTATTTAGTTATTTAGTTATTTAGTTATTTAGTTATTTAGTTATTTAGTTATTTAGTTATTTAGTTATTTAGTTATTTAGTTATTTAGTTATTTAGTTATTTAGTTATTTAGTTATTTAGTTATTTAGTTATTTAGTTATTTAGTTATTTAGTTATTTAGTTATTTAGTTATTTAGTTATTTAGTTATTTAGTTATTTAGTTATTTAGTTATTTAGTTATTTAGTTATTTAGTTATTTAGTTATTTAGTTATTTAGTTATTTAGTTATTTAGTTATTTAGTTATTTAGTTATTTAGTTATTTAGTTATTTAGTTATTTAGTTATTTAGTTATTTAGTTATTTAGTTATTTAGTTATTTAGTTATTTAGTTATTTAGTTATTTAGTTATTTAGTTATTTAGTTATTTAGTTATTTAGTTATTTAGTTATTTAGTTATTTAGTTATTTAGTTATTTAGTTATTTAGTTATTTAGTTATTTAGTTATTTAGTTATTTAGTTATTTAGTTATTTAGTTATTTAGTTATTTAGTTATTTAGTTATTTAGTTATTTAGTTATTTAGTTATTTAGTTATTTAGTTATTTAGTTATTTAGTTATTTAGTTATTTAGTTATTTAGTTATTTAGTTATTTAGTTATTTAGTTATTTAGTTATTTAGTTATTTAGTTATTTAGTTATTTAGTTATTTAGTTATTTAGTTATTTAGTTATTTAGTTATTTAGTTATTTAGTTATTTAGTTATTTAGTTATTTAGTTATTTAGTTATTTAGTTATTTAGTTATTTAGTTATTTAGTTATTTAGTTATTTAGTTATTTAGTTATTTAGTTATTTAGTTATTTAGTTATTTAGTTATTTAGTTATTTAGTTATTTAGTTATTTAGTTATTTAGTTATTTAGTTATTTAGTTATTTAGTTATTTAGTTATTTAGTTATTTAGTTATTTAGTTATTTAGTTATTTAGTTATTTAGTTATTTAGTTATTTAGTTATTTAGTTATTTAGTTATTTAGTTATTTAGTTATTTAGTTATTTAGTTATTTAGTTATTTAGTTATTTAGTTATTTAGTTATTTAGTTATTTAGTTATTTAGTTATTTAGTTATTTAGTTATTTAGTTATTTAGTTATTTAGTTATTTAGTTATTTAGTTATTTAGTTATTTAGTTATTTAGTTATTTAGTTATTTAGTTATTTAGTTATTTAGTTATTTAGTTATTTAGTTATTTAGTTATTTAGTTATTTAGTTATTTAGTTATTTAGTTATTTAGTTATTTAGTTATTTAGTTATTTAGTTATTTAGTTATTTAGTTATTTAGTTATTTAGTTATTTAGTTATTTAGTTATTTAGTTATTTAGTTATTTAGTTATTTAGTTATTTAGTTATTTAGTTATTTAGTTATTTAGTTATTTAGTTATTTAGTTATTTAGTTATTTAGTTATTTAGTTATTTAGTTATTTAGTTATTTAGTTATTTAGTTATTTAGTTATTTAGTTATTTAGTTATTTAGTTATTTAGTTATTTAGTTATTTAGTTATTTAGTTATTTAGTTATTTAGTTATTTAGTTATTTAGTTATTTAGTTATTTAGTTATTTAGTTATTTAGTTATTTAGTTATTTAGTTATTTAGTTATTTAGTTATTTAGTTATTTAGTTATTTAGTTATTTAGTTATTTAGTTATTTAGTTATTTAGTTATTTAGTTATTTAGTTATTTAGTTATTTAGTTATTTAGTTATTTAGTTATTTAGTTATTTAGTTATTTAGTTATTTAGTTATTTAGTTATTTAGTTATTTAGTTATTTAGTTATTTAGTTATTTAGTTATTTAGTTATTTAGTTATTTAGTTATTTAGTTATTTAGTTATTTAGTTATTTAGTTATTTAGTTATTTAGTTATTTAGTTATTTAGTTATTTAGTTATTTAGTTATTTAGTTATTTAGTTATTTAGTTATTTAGTTATTTAGTTATTTAGTTATTTAGTTATTTAGTTATTTAGTTATTTAGTTATTTAGTTATTTAGTTATTTAGTTATTTAGTTATTTAGTTATTTAGTTATTTAGTTATTTAGTTATTTAGTTATTTAGTTATTTAGTTATTTAGTTATTTAGTTATTTAGTTATTTAGTTATTTAGTTATTTAGTTATTTAGTTATTTAGTTATTTAGTTATTTAGTTATTTAGTTATTTAGTTATTTAGTTATTTAGTTATTTAGTTATTTAGTTATTTAGTTATTTAGTTATTTAGTTATTTAGTTATTTAGTTATTTAGTTATTTAGTTATTTAGTTATTTAGTTATTTAGTTATTTAGTTATTTAGTTATTTAGTTATTTAGTTATTTAGTTATTTAGTTATTTAGTTATTTAGTTATTTAGTTATTTAGTTATTTAGTTATTTAGTTATTTAGTTATTTAGTTATTTAGTTATTTAGTTATTTAGTTATTTAGTTATTTAGTTATTTAGTTATTTAGTTATTTAGTTATTTAGTTATTTAGTTATTTAGTTATTTAGTTATTTAGTTATTTAGTTATTTAGTTATTTAGTTATTTAGTTATTTAGTTATTTAGTTATTTAGTTATTTAGTTATTTAGTTATTTAGTTATTTAGTTATTTAGTTATTTAGTTATTTAGTTATTTAGTTATTTAGTTATTTAGTTATTTAGTTATTTAGTTATTTAGTTATTTAGTTATTTAGTTATTTAGTTATTTAGTTATTTAGTTATTTAGTTATTTAGTTATTTAGTTATTTAGTTATTTAGTTATTTAGTTATTTAGTTATTTAGTTATTTAGTTATTTAGTTATTTAGTTATTTAGTTATTTAGTTATTTAGTTATTTAGTTATTTAGTTATTTAGTTATTTAGTTATTTAGTTATTTAGTTATTTAGTTATTTAGTTATTTAGTTATTTAGTTATTTAGTTATTTAGTTATTTAGTTATTTAGTTATTTAGTTATTTAGTTATTTAGTTATTTAGTTATTTAGTTATT
>CANDYM010000131.1:0-32478 GCA_947397865.1 Polietes domitor
CGAATTTCATCATTCTAGTAAGTCGTTTAGTTGGTACTATTTTTATACCTCTTTACCCATTGCTTCCCTTGGTACGAATTTGTAAAAAAATCTTTTATTTTCGTGTCTACGCAGTCAGAGGAATGTATATTCCGAATTTCATGACTCTAGCTGCGGTCATTAGATTGGTACTATTTTGATCCCCTTTTTTCATGTTAACCCCAAAAAGTACGAATTTCGAAAAATCCGTTTATTTTCCGTGTCTACACACTCAGAGGAATGTATACTCCAAATTTCATGACTCTAGCTGCGGTCATTAGATTGGTACTATTTTTATCCCCTTTTTCATTTTAACCCCAAAAGGTACGAATTTTAAAAATCCGTGTATTTTACTTATCTATGCAATCAGGGGAATGTATACACCGAATTTCATTATTCTAGGTACAGCGTTTGGTTGGTACCATTTTTACACCTCTATTCCTATTTTATCCCTTAAAAGTACGAATTTGGAAAAATACTTTTATATTGTGCATCTACCCAATTAGAGGAATGTACACACCGAATTTCGTGTTTCTAGCTGTTGTCGTTTAATTTGTACCATTTGTATCCCTTTTTAGCCCCATTTCACCCCCTACAAATAAGAATCACTTTATGGTGCAAGTTTTTGCTATAAGGGGAATGCGCATGCCAAATATCAAGCAATTATAAACACACATATTCAAAAAACATGCTTAAATACGCTAAAATATTAGGGATTATTATGGGTATTTTTAGTCCTTGAGAGGGAAAAATGCTTCCCTTTGGGCCGGTTTAGATGCTATCGTGCTTTCAACAGACGGACGGACATGGCGGATCGTCTTAGAATTGTATGACGATCAAGAATATATATACTTTATAGGGTCTCAGGTCGATATTTCAAGGTGTTACAAACGGAATGGCAAAGTTAGTATACCCCCATCCTGGAGGTGGAGGGTATACAAAATATTTTCTGTCATTGTTAGGAAAAAACTTTTGCCTTCTGGTCCCATGTCCAACCGTCCACACAGTCAGATGAACGTGCATACAGTGTCGTTGCAGAGCCACCTGACGAAGGCTTTCACGAAGTAGATGCAAAATGTTCTTGAGTCAGGACAATGTCCAAATTAAAATCAAATAACTTTTATTAAATTCAGATAAATTATTTCTTTTTGTTCATTTGAAAACTTAATAAATGTGTTGAAGATCTACCATATGATCAACATCAGCTGATGCTGGCAGCATAAAAATCGACCATATGATCGACATCACCATAGGGAAATACAGTACAGTTAAAATACAGATGGCGTTATAGTTAATTTTCTAGTTATGAAAGTTGTAGGTTTATGTACACCGAACGCAGCAACACACTTTATCAAATAAAATATTAAAAAACAAAATTCGTGTTGTTTTGATAAATTGTCTCTATAGACTCCGTCTAGCGGATACCAACAGTGCCATCATCCTGCTGGAAATCTGTTCAAAATGTTTTTATGTTTTTTAATAATAAAAATATAAAAAAATAATATAATTAAAATGACCTCCATGCTCAGTTATGTATGTGCGACATTCATTTTTCATTGCTCCCTGGAGAGGTGCATTTGGAATTGTTTCAATTGTAGTTCGAATTCATTGCTTTAAATCGTCCAAATTTGTTGATTTTGTTTTATAAACTTCCTGCATTCAATAACCCCACTTGGAAAAATCATGTGCTACTGCACGTCCAGAGACCATGGTGGCCAACGAAATGTGGAATTGATTGAAATCAGCTAATTGGGAAGTTTCGCTGCAAATCAGTCATAACAGGACTGGCTATGTGACAAGTTACACCATCCTGTTGAAACCGCGCAGTGTTGAAAGGTATTCACTTTCGGTGCAGTTCTGTGAAAAAAAACTCTTTCAACAGCAGCATTCATCAGCCACCTGGAGGGTATGGCATTATATTTTGGTAAATTTTGGAAGGAAAGTCGCTGCGTTCTGTAGCTATTTTTTATAACCATGCCAGGAAACCTTTAAAGAAAATACTTATATTTGTTCTTAAGATGTAGTCTAATTTTCAAAGCGGTACTCCTGTATAATCTATCGACAAGGATGTTCTTGGAAGAGAATCTCAAAATAATATTTTTCTCTAAAAATATTAGCAGAAACAGAAATATTATAGAAACAATTCTATTTTAAATAATTCGTCTGTGTAGTTATATTCTATATAATAAAAATGAAATGATGTTCGTTGGTAATCGCATCACTTGAGAGTCCGAACTGGGTTTTAAGAGGAAAAAACTTTTGGATAGTTGACCCCAAAATAGGAATATTTTTAAAAACTGAAAGTGCCTTTTTCTATAGAATTTTTGATTTAATGATTTGGATATGCGAAATTCTTTTACGTTATGTTCGTTATGAGTCTGAGAAAGTTTTCGGAATACAAAAATTAAGATAATTTTAAAGGAAAGTCAGAAAATTCGGACTAAATGCAAAAAATCTTTATATGTTATGCACTTTTTTGTTGATTCCTTTTTATTTGGTTCATAATCCCAGTTCGTAATCAGTCATCAAATAAACAGGGAAATCTAGTTACACGTACATGAAGTATTTTCACCGGTTGGTGAACCAAATACAAAGAGGACATTCTGAAAATTCACAATGAGGTATTCTATTATTATTAGCGCCATACTATCCGATGCACTAAGCATTTATTCAAGAGTTGGAATGCAATGCAAAAACAATGTGAATACGATGCATTGCGAGTATAAGATGCTTATGGAACACTCAGCTTATGAACGATTGAACTATAGTGATTTTCTTCTTGGACGCTCTCGGTGATCTCTTTGATCGTACCAATTTTGGCAAGAAAGCGCTCGAAAAATTCAAGCAATACTTGCTTCATCAGGAAGTTCAGCTGCGTTTGAAGACTGCCGAAATGTACTCAGGTTGCGATTGTTGAACGGCCAATCTGGAGTACTTTCAAAACAATTGCTGGATATTTGCACTAGAAAAATTCTATAGATATTACGAATATTGATATTTAGATTCGTGTTCCCATAAGTTGTTCCAAATCGTGTGTCGTTGAGCGATCATGGTATATATTGTTGCGAAAAACATTGAATTGGAGAATTCTGTTTCTAGAGAAAAATATGTTGACAACCGCAGACTATCGCATCAGAATCTTCAATTAATGCTAGATGCAATGACACTGGGAAATTAACGAATAGCATATTGAAGAAACGCTTCTTAAAAGAAAGCACGAAGATGATGACATTTTGTGAGCACGCTCCGCTGTTAAATCTGCAATTAATGTACGACACTTATTAAAGTTTTGAACGATGGAGTTGGAGTGATTATACTCTGGACGATCAGTTTTGAACCATAAGACTATTTTGATCGTGTAGATTTTGACTATGATACCGGCTTCATCTGAAATTGCAGCTAAATTGTTGAAAAAGGTCAAACTGCTCATTCAGCAATCAAATTGCCGTTGAATAAGCATATTAAAGAAAATCCAACGTGCAAACTATCGAAAAACTGTAGCGTTGATCTTTGGAGAAATTATACCGAATTGACTAGACAGGCGATTTTTATGCAAAAGTATATTTTGAGAGGATGGTTATAATTAAACGACAACTTCGCACAACTGATTCCACGATCTCAATAATAAAAAAAATCGATATAACCAATTTTATGTTAGCATATGTTGCAGAGATTAAAAATACAAAGATAAAAAATATAATTTGCATAAAAATCCGCTGTCTATTAATGATATTTTGATGATTTTTACCAAACTCTTCCAGAATGCTCGAATACGTCCTTTTTGTGGAAAACATCACGTCATTTAAATTAAGTACTATCAAGCGAGCTATGACGAATGGCAAAATCGTCGAACTTCTGCGTATTTTACCAGTCGATTTTTCCAGTGCAACGTAAGAAAAATCAAACTCATGCGAAAGGTGTTCCTAAACATTGTTCAAAATCCACTTAAGCGAACGTGAAGACACTTCCGTTGGCGTAATCGGAATTAGATCGTATCATTAAATTGAATATATATGCCAGCAAACGTTAATCGATGCAATAATCACTGAGAGCATAATTTTTCTTACTCCAGGTTTGCTTAAACATTTGAAATAGCTTTTCAAAAATTCACACGATGATCACAAACAAACTAATTGCAATATGGACAGGATATTTTTTGACGGATCAGCTAAATGAAACTTAAATATTTAATGTTGATGTTTTGTTAGTATGAACTGCATGTTATCAGGAAAAATCCAAAAACCACGGAAAAATATTTGTACAATAAAATTTAAATTATTAATTCGATAGTAGAGTCCACTGCCATTAAAATAAGCTATTAATCTTCATTATCCACCTACTGGTTTTTAAATAACATCGATTAACATTATATTTTCAACTCAATGCTGTTTTCATGTTTACCTCAATTTTCAAATGCTCATAACATCTCTTAAATAATTCTGGAAAATGGAAAAAATGTTTGCAGCAATAAAATTTAAATTTACATTTCTATGGTAAAGGCAAATGCCAGTAAAATGAGTTTTTTTTAATTATTTCTTAATATCCGCTTAGTGGGTTTTAAATAACATTGGTTTCAGTTGGTAACGTATTGGCATTTTCAATTCCGAGCTGTTTTCGTGTTCTCAATTTTCAAATGCTCATAACTACTCTTAAATAATTCATTATTTTTGTTTCGCCGAATATGACCAACATATTTTTTATGGCAGACGGTTTTATCAAATTTCAAAGTGATTGAAAATAATATTTTTTCTTGACATTTAAAATCAAAATCATTACTTGGAATTCGAGATCATATGACATTTAATATGTATCGATTGCCACAGAAACACATAAATTGCATGTAACGAATTCATGTCAAATGCAATTATAACCGTTCACATACTCAATCTATAACATTTTGTCATTAATTTGAAATGTTACACATATTTTAATTGATCATTGTTCTATTATTGGAATATTTTCTATGACACAGTCACTCGATACTCGAAATAGTTTTCAAATATTTCCACTTCACGCTTCAGTGTCAGTATACATGCATGTGTACCTACCTACACGGTTCGGCAAAGTCTGCACATGCAAAAAGATACATACATATCAAAATTGTTTGTTGTACTCTCAAAATCGTTTACAGTAGGGTGGAGAGAATGTACGAAAGTATTGAATTGGACTTCGCGTTTTTAAATTATCTACACCATTTCAAGTGTAATTCAAAAGACCCTATTTGAAATTCAAAAATTCAATTTGAAATTAAAAAAATGTCAATTGAAATTCAAAAATTCCATTTGAATCTTTTGAATTTCAAATCGGATAATTTTTGAATTTCAAATGATAACTTTTGAATTTCAAATGGTGTATTTTGAATTACAAATGACGATTTTTGAATTTCAATTAACATTTTTTGAATTTCAAATGGAATTTTTGAATTTCAAGTGATATTTTTTGAATTGCAAATGGAATTTTTGAATTTCAACTGGTGTCTTTTGAATTTCAAGTGATGTCTTTTGAATTATAATTGAAAAAGGTGTAGAAAAACGATTAATTGAAAAATTAAAAATTAAAAAAAAATGATAATAAAAAACTTTGAATAATTTCAAATCAAATAAACTGGATGCCTTTTTGATTTTGATAGTGGGAACAATTATTCTGCTAGTATTTTGTAATGTTTGTATCAATTTAGTAGGCAGAAAATTCTTATGGTTTTCTTTTATGACGAACTCATTTTTGTTTTAATTTCACTTATATATTTATATATATTTGTGCAACGTATTAACTTACTAAGTTTAGGGTTTTGTCGATCATCTTCTTCAATTGACACACTTTTGGAAACTGGATTCCAAGTATACTTCTAAAGAGTTTTGTAAAATCTCACCACCCTAATGTATACAATCAAAAACCGTTGCTACATATTCAGTATTGAAACCAATATAACCATAAAATGATGTTGGCCAAAAAACTAAGCCTTTTTATTGTCATTACATTTGGATAGCTGAACCATAGTATTATAAAGTCAACTACGGACAACCAAGGGGAAATGTTAAACGAATCAATGGACTGTATATTTTGCCCATCAGTGCTGCTAAATGAATTGAATTGAGTATACGGGTACTCGATTTCGTTGTAACGGCTCAATATTACAAGTATCGTATTACGCAAAATTGCTTTGGTAGTTTTCGCGTTCAATCTTTGTAACATCGAAAATTTAGTATACTTAGGGCCACATCAGAGAATTATTGGCAACTCGTTTAATTTTTTTAAAACCAATTTGAAAATTTTATATTTGATTTAATTTTAATAAATTAACCAACGAACAAAGGCATTTGAAAATCTTTGTTTGGAAATTTCTAATTACGAGATAAAAAGTAATTCCAATAAAAACTTAAGGTAGTAGTAAGCAAAGCCGCTATTGTAAAACTGCATTTTTTTTTTTTTTCATCTTTATTTACAATCTATCCATTGAAGGATAATAAGCAAATGGATTAAATTTTACATAATAACAGAGTTGCTGATCTCCATCGAGAGCAACTTTTAAAAGACTATATACAGTTAATAATATTTACATATAAATGCTTATAAAATGAAATTATATGATAATGTTACTTAATTATTATCTCCTATAGGGCAGATCTAGCACATGATGTCGCTTCAGTCTTCGTATTTCGTGTGTATCATCCAGTAGAGATATAGCCAGAGGGTTGACGTGATTGCTTAATCTTTCTAAATAATTGGCGCTGTATCGATTTATTTCGTCCTTCACTTTTGGTATATTAAGGTCGTCATGAATTGTTTTATTGGATACAAACCATGGAGCATCAAGAATCATTCTGAGTGTCTTTGATTGATATCTTTGTAGTATTTCTATATTTGAGTTACAAGCTGTACCCCAGAATTGTATGCCATACGTCCACACGGGTTTTAATATAGTTTTGTAAATCAATAATTTATTTTGAAGATTTAATTGTGATTTACGACCCAGCAGCCAATACAATTTGTTGGTTTTTAATTTTAGGTGCTCCTTTTTTGCAATGATATGTTGTTTCCATGTCAATCGTCTGTCAATGTGTAAGCCCAAATACTTGACTGCCTGGTTTCGTGGTATAATTTCATTGTTTAAAATAAGACTTGGACATTCTTTTCGTCTAAGGGAAAAAGTAACATGGACAGACTTTTCAGTATTAACTTTCATATTCCATTTAGTGAGCCATGCTTCTATTTTATTTAGTTGACTTTGAACATAATTGGAAGCAGTTACTGGACAAAGATTTGAGGCTAATACCGCAGTGTCATCAGCATAAGTTGCTACGACTACATTTTCTGTAACAGGCATGTCTGAGGTGAAAATGGTATATAGTACCGGACCAAGTACACTACCTTGTGGCACTCCAGCTTCAATATCGTAAATTTGTGAAGATTGCTGGTTCACTTTAACATAAAATTTTCTATCGCTTAAAAAGGACCTTAATAGAAAATAAAAAGGCATAGGAAGTAATTTCTTAAGTTTATAGTGTAAGCCATTATGCCAAACTTTATCAAATGCTTTTTGAATATCCAAAAATTACACCAGAACAATACATTTTCTTTTCCAATGTATCTCTAATGTACGAAGTGACTCGATGACATTGTTCAGGTGTGCCGTGCTTATGCCTGAAACCAAATTGATGCTCAGGTATGATATTGTTTCTCTCTAAAACTGGTAACAATCTTCTCAGGAATAGCCTTTCAAATATTTTGGAGAATGAAACCAGCAGACTTATTGGCCGGTACGATGAGATCATCTCAGCACACTTCCATTGAGATGGGTAATAATTTAGCCGCAGTATAGTGTTGTAAATTAATGTTAAAAACTTGACGGCTTTGGCAGGTAAGTTTTTAATAACCTTCCCATCTACGCAATCAAATCCAGGAGTTTTTTTCTTATTGAGATATTTAATTTCTTCCTCTACTTCCTTTGGTGAAATGTGCTTAATAGGCAAATCCATTTGACATGGGCTTTCTAAGAAGGTGTAAACATCGCTGCTGTGTGAAACGCTACAAATTTCGTGTGGTTTGAAGGTTTGCTGTAAATATGATGCAAATGTTTCTGCTTTACTTTTATCTGTCCTACACCATGATCCGTTTTCATTTTTTATAGGTACATTTCTCTTGGTAGGTCGTTTTAAGTACTTTGTTGCTTGCCACAAACAATGCTCGCCAGGTTTAGCACCGTTGAGATTTCGGAGAAAATTTCCTACTTGTTCATTTTGTAGTTCAAACAGGTGGGCTTTTAGGTCTTTTACAGCTCTGTTGAATGCTCGTTTGTCATTGGAATTTCTACTTATCTGCCACCTTTTCCTCAGTCTTCTTTTATTTTGTATCATCTCATTGATTTCGGATGTAATTACAAAGTTGATTTTATTACTTCTACAGATGTTATTCGTAATTGGAGTAGATCGATGGCCAGCTTCATGAATAATGTTGTTGAAAGATTCTACAATATTGTCAAGCTCAAAACCAGATGTTATTGAGGTATTCAGGTCAATATTTCTCTCTATCCACAAACGAAACGATTTTAGGTCTGTCTTAGAAGTAATTATTTTATATTTTTGATTCGCTGCGGTTAGAAAGGTATTGAAGTTGATTAAAATTGGGGTATGATCAGAACTAAGTTCATCACTATCTGTAATGTCCAAAAATTGAGTTGGAATTCCGCAATACACTGCAAAATCCAGTAAATCAGGAATGTTCCTTGGATTGGTTGGCCAGTATGTTGGCTTTCCAGTTGATAAAACTGAGTAATTTCTGTTGGTTATGCATTCGTAGAGTTGCTTTCCTTTTGGATTAGATGTTCTGGAACCCCACCACGGATGTTTGGCATTGAAATCGCCTCCAACGATGAATTTTGGTCCTAATCGGCCAATGAAGTTTTCATAATCAACACATTTAACCGAGAATCGTGGTGGAAAATAAACAGCACTAAATACTACATCAGTTGAGTCACATTTAACTTTTATGCAGCTAGCATGAAGAAAACTTTCTTGGACATAATCTAGCGTCTCGTACTTTATCCCAGATTTTACTAATATAGCCGAACCTGCACGTGCTGTATCATTTGGGTGATTGGCATGTATTAAATCTTATCTTGAAAAAGGTTTTACTTGTGAAATGTGTCTCAGACACTAAAAGTATATCGATAAAATTCGACTTGAGAAAAACTTCAACTTCGTGGGTATGGTTGGAAAGCCCATTGGAATTCCATATTGCAATTCTTATATTAAATTGCATAATTTTCCAATTAAAATTGTCATCATATTTAATAAGCTATTAGTGAGTTCAATTTGTTTGTTAAGTAAAACTTCAATTTTGCCAAGTCCATTCATATTTTGTTGAGATCGCAATACTTCTGCATACGAAGAATTATGGTTATTACCAGTATGATTTTGGTCTGTAGATATGTTCTCATTATTAATGTAATAAGCGTCATTTCTGCTTCTATTCGGAGCATTGTGGTTTTGAAGTTTTTTACTCAAAATTGTTTTGTAAACTCTACAACCCTTATAATTTGCTGGATGATTTTGTAAACAATTGACACAACGGGGTGGTTCTGCTTCTTCTTTTGGACAATCAATTGTTAAGTGGCCAAAGCCACATTTAACACATCTCGCTGGTTTTTTACAATATGATCTTGTATGTCCAAATTCTTGGCAACGGTGACATTGAATAAGATCATTGCTCTTTCTGGGCGGTTCAACACTTATGATTGCATTGTTTAAATGCCACATATCGTATATTGTTTTATTTTCAGGGGCAGGTTCTAGATCAACATAGAACATCGAAAGTGGCTGTTTGGTGAATCTATGCCTTATATTAAGTATATTTCTAACTTTATGACCAGACTTTTCGATAGCAGTTTTGATTTCCTCAATGGGTGTTGAAAAATGAAGCTTTTTTATAACAACCCTATACGCTCTCTCCTGTTTCATTTGGTAGGTATGAAAAGATAGGCTTTTGCTGTTTAGATATGTGACCAATGTCCTGTTTGTATCGACATTATTAGCCATTATTCTGACTTGACCGTCTCTCATTGCCTTATAATTAAAATCGTCCAGCGAAACAATTTTAGAAAAACTGTTTATCATTGATTTGATGTTATTTACCATTGGTATGAATATTGGTGGAGGTTTTGGTTCGTTATTTTGAATTGGTTCATCTTCATCAATTGCATCGTCTTCAGTCTGCAAAGCTGAAAACCGGTTCTTATTGTTGTTGTAGGAATTCAATGCTTGCTTGGAAGTGCATGGTTTGTCGGCGTTTGTTGATGCATTTTGTGCAATGCTGCTTGTTGTTTTGTTTTTGTACTCACTTGCATGTTTTGATGCACTTTGTTTGTTTTTAAATTGTGCAGCTTCGTTGTTGCTAATATTTTGCTTTTTATGTGGAAATATTTTTGGGGATTGAGTTTGGTGACGTTTTTTTGGTTTTGGTGAACTCACTACTTGCCAGTTTATATCACTTTCTTCACCAGTATCAGTATCATCATCCATTATAAATGAATGAATATACTAATAATATACAGTAAAGTTTTTGTGTTCTTTTTAATATTGTTTTTAAAGAAATGTTCGTTTAACACACCGGACGTAAACTTTGTACATGCGTACGCAATCACAGTCAATCACAAACTGACTTTGTTTTTTGAAATGTAACAGTTTCAAAGAAAATTATTGTAAATGCCCTTACTGTGGTAGCTTTCTATAAATACAAATATAATTTTTTTAAAAACATCTGATCAAGTTATTGAACATGAAACAATTAACTCGCTTAACAAGCAAGTTACCAATAAAACACGACTAATATTTATTTATTCAGCTTGGTGCCCTGAACTCAAAAACAGTAAACATTTTTAATGGATACGTTTTTGTTTTTAAATCTTTATTACAATTCCACTTTGGAATGTAGCATTAGTATTTAGATTATAATTTTGGGAATATAAATCCGATCACGACCGGTTATAAATTAATGGTAAAAAATTTCTTAGGTTTTAAGAAAGAAAGATGTAACAAAGAAAATGTTTGTATCGAAAAGTTCCATATTCCATATGACTTCATAAAAAACTGTTGCGTGACAGATAAGATCAACGCATATGCGGACTAGGGTTTGGGGTTTCCCGGACTTTTTCATTTCCCGGGAAAACGGGAATGAAAAGTTTCATTCCCGGGAATCCCGGGAATTCCCGGGAAAAAAGTAATTTATTTTAGGTATGTCCAATATGGCTTAAAATAACAATATTTAGTAACGGATGTGCTTTTTAAAAATACTGTCATATTACAAATTAAAAGCGAATGTGTTTGTCAAAATATTTTACATTTTACAAATATTTTATTCTAGACTAATTGTCGTCATAAAATTGGACATTTAAATAATAGGCACATGTGCCTGACAACAATAACTAATAATAATAATTTAGAAGATTCATTCGTCTAGAGACGAAAATATTTAACAGCAACGGGGGGAAATATTCTAAACTGTAAAAGCAATAGAAACTTTATAAAAAATTAATATTAATTAAATAAATTCATAAAAAATTAAAACATTGAAATAGTCTAGTCATTAGTTCTTACAGAAGGTCATTTAAATATTCCGTAGGATATACATATTTCTATTCCTATTAGATTTCTCTCGAAAGTTCCCAGGTGAACAATTTTAATGTTTTCCCTATTTTTATACCATTTCTTACTGGCTTCATATGTAAAATAAATTCTTCATTAAGAATATTTTCACCTTTTATCTCGTAGATTCTTCTGGTAAAACAAGAAATTTAAAGATAAACCAGATAGCACGAGGGGTTAAGTATAGACACTATGTCAGCCATAGTATTGTCAGTATGATATTTTCGATTTATAAAGGGTGATTTTTTAGCTATTATCTTTTTGGCAACACTGCTCTAAACAGTTGACGCACGTTTCGTGTTTTGTTTCACTGTCAAACATCTTCAGTTTGGTCTATAATTTAACCATGAATCGTCTTACAAACGAACAACGCTTGCAAATTATAGAATTTTATTATCAAAATGCGTGCTCTGTTAAGAAAGTTCATCGCGCGCTTCCATTTTATGGTCAGTTTAATCGACCCACTGAAGCGGCTATTCGGGCTATTGTGACTAAATTTCGTTCCAAATTTACATTGTTGGACATTAAACCACCAACACGCTTACGTAGAGTGCGACTGAAGAATATCGCAGCTGTATCGGCCAGTGTTAATGATGACCATCAATTATCGATTCGTCGCCGTTCGCAGCAATTGGGCCTATGTTACTCAAAAACGTGGAAATGCCAAAATTGGACTAAGCGGATGGACCATTTGAGGCGCAGTCAAGGTCAACATTTGCATGAAATAATCTTCAAACATAAATTATATGGACCGTACTATCGATTCAAATAAAGATTTCATGCATTTTTCTGAATTTTATGTGTTTTTTTAAACTTTCCTATAGCTTTTAAAAAATCACCCTTTATTAAAAATCCTGCAAATATAATAATAAAAAGTGTGTATTCCCCTAGCTAGCAAAAAATAGCGACTTAGCGAATTTAAAAAGTTTTTTTGCAGTAATATGATGTAAAGAAATGTTCATTACTATTGTCAATAATGTAAATATATGAATTAAATATATAAAATATAATTAAATATATAAAAAATAATTTTCCAATTGTACAATTTAGTTTTAAATTAGTGCTCAAAATAATCAATAAAATATTTTTTAATATTTCCCGTATTCCCGGGAAATTTAAAATTTTTTCCCGGGAATTCCCGTCCAATTTATTCCGGGAATTCCCGGGAAAAACGATTCGGGAATTCCCGGACCCCAAACCCTAATGCGGACCCAAATTTGGTCCCTCAATTATGTTTCGGACAAAATATCGGCCAAATGGCCGCCGTGACCCAGGCGGCACACCTACATCCGATGATCCATATTTTCGATGATGCTGAGGCATAATTGAGGTTCTAGCAAACGGTGTCAAATCACATGATCTTGGCGGACAATTGACATCGCCACCACGTGAGATAACACGGCCATTGAATTGTCGCGCAAAAGAGCCATTGTTTCGTTAGCTGTGTGGCAAGTGGCACCGTCCTGTTCGTCCACATCCATATCTACCAATTCTGGCCGCAAAAAAAGTTCGTTATCATCTCACGATAGCGAAGACCATTCACAGTAACTGCCTGCCTGACCGGCCTCATTTTGGAAAAAATACGACCCGATGATGCAGCCAGCCCATAAACCGCACCAAACAGTCACTCTTTGTGAATGCATTGGTTTTTCGACAACCACTCATGGATTATCATTCGCCCAAATGCGGCAATTGTGCTTATTAACGAATCCAGTGAGGTGAAAATGTGCCTCATCACTGAAGATGATTTGATTCGTAGTGCACGATATGTATTTTGATTTGAACGGCCATTTTCATAATAAGCCTGAATAACTCTAACGCGTTGCTCGATTGTGCATCTTTCCATGGTTCAAATTGAATTAGTCTGATATTGAGAAGTGTCAAATGAAATGCAGAAAAAACTTGAGGTTTAGGTGTGGTTTACATTCAACATCGGCACTTACAATTTAATGTATTTAAGGACTATTCAAGACAATATATTAATATAAAGGGTGATTTTTTAAGAGCTTGATAACTTTAAAAAAAAAACGCATAAAATTTGCAAAATCTCATCGGTTCTTTATTTGAAACGTTAGATTGGTCCATGACATTTACTTTTTGAAGATAATTTCATTTAAATGTTGACCGCGGCTGCGTCTTAGGTGGTCCATTCGGAAAGTCCAATTTTGGGCAACTTTTTCGAGCATTTCGGCCGGAATAGCCCGAATTTCTTCGGAAATGTTGTCTTCCAAAGCTGGAATAGTTGCTGGCTTATTTCTGTAGACTTTAGACTTGACGTAGCCCCACAAAAAATAGTCTAAAGGCGTCAAATCGCATGATCTTGGTGGCCAACTTACCGGTCCATTTCTTGAGATGAATTGTTCTCCGAAGTTTTCCCTCAAAATGGCCATAGAATCGCGAGCTGTGTGGCATGTAGCGCCATCTTGTTGAAACCACATGTCAACCAAGTTCAGTTCTTCCATTTTGGGCAAAAAAAAAGTTGGATATCATCTCACGGTAGCGCTCACAATTCACAGTTACGTTACGATTCGCATCATCTTTGAAGAAGTACGGTCCAATGATGCCACCAGCCCATAAACCGCACCAAACTGTGACTTTTTCTGGATGCATTGGTAGCTCTTGCAATGCTTCTGGCTGATATTCACTCCAAAATCGACAATTCTGCCTATTTACGTACCCATTGAGCCAAAAATGAGCTTCGTCGCTGAACACAATTTCTTTCTTTCTGAACTTTCTTAACAGAGCACGCATTTTGATAATAAAATTCAATGATTTGCAAGCGTTGCTCGTTAGTAAGTCTATTCATGATGAAATGTCAAAGCATACTGAGCATCTTTCTCTTTGACACCATGTCTGAAATCCCACGTGATCTGTCAAATACTAATGCATGAAAATCCTAACCTCAAAAAATCACTCTTTCTAAGGAAAAATATCGCCTTAAAATCTAAATGAACTTAGTGCATATCACCTAGTTAGTGCTCAATGGTGCTCCTTAGTAATGAGAGTACCAATGTTAACTATAAAGTAGAACACGTAAGGAAAGGCTAAAGTCGGGCGGGCCGACTCTATGATCCACTCCACTTTCTATCCGAATACAATTTAATTCGGTGAAAAAGTGAAGACAGGAAGGATTTTTGTCCTTTGACATTTGTATGGGGCTTTATTGAAACCCGGAACGCAATAGGAGAAATATAATATGTATAGTTTGGCCAAAATCGGTTAACCATTTGGGAGCAGCATTTGTATTTGGGCTATATCTAAATCTGAACCGAACTTACCCACTTTCACCATAGATGTTTCTAACTGGATTATAAGATGTTATGCCCAATTTAAAGACAATCGGGTACAATATGTCGTTTATAGAGCAGAAAATGTCAAATCGGGAGTGACATTTGTATGGGGGCTATATGTAAATCTGAACCGATCTTACCCAATTTCTGCATAGGTGTTTCTAGTTGAATTATAAGATGTTGTGCCAACTTTGAAGAAAATCGGGAACAATATGTGGTTGCTAGAGCGGAAAATATCAAATCGGGAGTGAAATTCGTATGGGGGCTATATCTAAATCTGAACCGATTTGTCTCAAATTAAATAGCGTTCGTCCTTGATCCAAAAAAACTTACTTGTGCCAGTTTTTATTAAGATCGGACTATAATTGCGACCTGTAATTTGATTACAACAATAGATGGAGAGACGGACAGACAGACGGACAGACAGACGGACAGACGGACATTGCTAAATCGACTCAGAAAGTGATTCTAAGTCGATCGGTATAATTAACAATGGGTCTATCTCTCTTCCTTTTGAGCGTTACAAATAAATGCACAAAGACATAACACTCTCGTGGAGTGTATAAAAATGCACTAACAGAATACCCAAATCTCCAAAGTTGGAGAATTTTTTTTTTAAATTTGGATTTTTGACTAAAATCAACGCTTTCTGAGTATGTAATCGACATATGAGGTGATTTTATTGTACACATTAATTAATTAAAATAATTTTCAAGATAAGCTAAAGGTAAATTTCGTCAAAAAAAATCAAGAAGGGCATTAGACACATTTAAATTATACCTTCTTTACGAAAAAATAAATAAATCCTTTTTTGTACCCTGCACCTCCAGGATGGGGGTATACTAACTTTGTCATTCCGTTTGTAACACCTTGAAATATCAACCTGAGACCCTATAAAGTATATATATATTCTCGATCGTCATAAAATTCTAAGACGATCTAGCCATGTCCGTCCGTCTGTTGCTAGCATCGTTAGCATCTACACGAAAAGATCTAGGACGTCAAAATTTTCCATAAATGCGTCTTATAGTCGTAGATCGGTTGGAATTGCAACTGGGCGAAATCGGCCCAAAAGGGAAAAAATATTCCCTCGAAAGGACTAAAAATACCCATAATAACACCTAATCTTTTAGAGTATTTAAGCATATTACAGACAGACAGACGGACATTGCTTGATCGTCTTAGAATTTTACCACGACACAGAATATATATACTTTATGGGGTCTCCGACGAATATTTCAAGGTGTTACAAACGACTGTAATGGCGCTGTAACTTCGGAAATAACTTGAATTTCGTTATGTGCAGACGCTTAAAATATTCTTAACGCCTTTTTTTACTTTTTAAATTAAGTTAAATTAAATATAATTTTAATTACATATCTTCTTCATCCCCGTTCTGTTTCGTATTTTCCTCAATTTTCAAATGCTCATAATTTATTTTAAATAATTTCTGTTTTTCGCCGTTTTGTTAATAAATTTTAACGCGATTAGATATACTTATGTACAAAAGGTGTTCATTTTAACGTGGATTATTTTTTCATTGAATTTTGAATAATTCACAAGTACCGAGTACTTAACATTCATCGTCTTTTCAAAAGTAATCCGATTAAAGAGCGCTATGAGCGAACACTCACTCACGCAGCCAATGCATACAGTTTTGTATATGTTTGAAATGCTTAAAATACAATTGCTGAGTGTCATTGCAGATGTAGTTTGTATTGAATAGGATAAAAATAATACAAATACAAATGTATTCAGTAATAGTTTGACAATAGAATTTATTCATCATCAATCCCTTCGTTCCATGTGACAGGGTCTTTCAAACTACCTCGCTGGGGGGGGGGGGTTAATGAAAACAGGAAACAACACACACATACAACAACAACATACGCCGGAAATATAGCCAACAGTTGTATGTAGATATATGGATGTGTCAGGAGATGTTCTATATAGTAGAACAAATTTTATTTTTCCGCATAGAATTTTAGTGGTTAGCTGGTATCACTGAATTGTAGGTTTTTTTTTCGATGCTGGCATTCCGAATGGCGATGGGGATTTTGGTATTTTCTATACAGGGCGGCTGAAGATTAATTCAATTGAAATTGAATTAATTATGAAATTAGAAACATATTGGATAATCAAATTCAAAAATGAGTAACGCTCGTTTCGTTTAATTCAAAAGGATTTCATGGACATATTGTGACATTATTTGTATCATCCAAAAGTCAGCGATAGTGAACGATCGTCTATTATACAGATCGTGTATTGTATTTACAGAACATCGGTTCAGAGTTAGCTACAGTAGCCATTTACTGATTTTGGCCGTAGAAGCAAGTGTCAAAAATCGTGCTGTAACATTTTACCTGCAGCAAAACTGTTTCGCTTGGGTCAATGTTTATACCCTACACCGCAGGGTATAATGTCTTTGTGCATTTGTTTGTAACACCCAGAAGGAAACGAGATCGTTTATTATACCGATCGACTTAGAATCACTTTTTGAGTCGATTTAGCGATGTCCGTCCGTCCGTCTGTCCATCTATTCTTGTAATCAAAGTCCAGGTCGCAATTGTTGTTAGAACTAAATGAAACTTTGCACAACGAAGTTTTATGGGATAAGGACGAACGTTATTTAATTTGAAGCAAATCTGTTAAGATTTAGATATAGTTCCCATACAAATGTTGCTTCCGATTTTACTTTTTCCGCTCTATAAACGACATATTTCAACAGATTTTCCTCCAATTTGGTAAGACGCCATATATTTCAACTAGAAACAGCTCTGGTAAAAATAGGATAGATCGGTTCAGATTTATATATAGCTCCCATACAAATGTGTCCTCCGATTTGACTCTTTCCGCTCCACAAACCACAAACTTTGACAGATTTTCTTTAAATTTGGCAAAACAACTTATATTTCATTAAAAACAGCTCTGGTGAAAATGGGTCAGATATATATATTCCATGTTTGGATATAGCCCCGATACAAATATTTTTTTCGATTTGACAAATTGGACCAGGTCAATAGTTCCAATACAAATTTCGCTACTGAATTGATTATTTCCGCTTTAGAAATAGCAGAATGTCTTCTAATTCGGCACATCAAATAATGTTTCAAATAGAAACAACTAAGCGAAAGTGGGTCACATCGGTTCAGATTATATATAGCTCCCGATTTGATTCTTTCCGCTCTAGAAACCACATATTTAACACTGCATAACATTTTGGGAAAGTGTCTAATATTTCATCTAGAAACCCTTTGCTAAACAAGGGTCTGATCGGTTCAGATTTGTATATAGCTCCCATTCATAGTTTGTGTTCAAATTTTCTTACAAATACAGATAAATAGAAGTATGGAGTTTGTAGTAATATCTCCTCTTTAGCTGCATCGTATATCACCCGGTTCAAATGTAATGACCCTTTTTATATCCTACACCATAGGGTATAATGAGTAAGTGTAGGGTATCCTATAGTTGGTCACGCCCGACTTTAACCTTCCTTACTTGTTTTGCTTAGCCCCGATACAAATAAATGCCCCTTCCGAATTTTTCCTATGGTCCTAGCAGAAACTTTTATTTATTTTGCTGCATATCATAGTGTTGTGTAGTTTATATTTGTTCGACTGCATATGTATATGTTATACATATTTACACATATATTTGTGTATTCGAATGTGTGTGTGTGCTGTTAGTACATTCTTAATGAAACAAAAACATTTTACAAACAAATGAAAACAATAGATTTGAATTTGTTTTATAGCACAGTACTTGCCTACAAGGACATGCGTATGCACAGGGTGGCCCAATATAAATCACCCTAAAAGAAGGTGCTATTATTTTTGAAAATTAAATGTCGGTAGTTGAAATTTAAAATGTACCAATTAAATTTCAACTACCGATTACTTTGACTTTGAATGATAGAATAACATTTTTACCCTACACCACAAGGTATAATGTCTTTGAGCATTTGTTTGTAACACCCAAAAGGAAGCGAGAGAGATCCATCGTTTATTATACCGATCGACATAAAATCACTTTTTGAATCGATTTAGCCATGTCCGTCTGTCCATCTATTCTTGTTGCAATTATTGTCCGTTTCTAACGCAACTTGACACATACGATTTTGGCTCCTCGAGAACTGACGCTATTTAATTTGATAATAAATATAATATAAATAATACTAATATTTTTAGCTACTATCTTTTTGGCAACACTGGTTTGAACAGCTGACGCACGTTCGTGTTTTGTTTCACTGTCGAACATCTTCATTTTGGTCTATAATTTATCCATGAATCATCTTACAAACGAACAACGCTTGTAAATTATTGAATTTTATTATCAAAATGCGTGCTCTGTTAAGAAAGTTCATCGCGCGCTTCCATTTTATGGTCAGTTTAATCGACCCACTGAAGCGGCTTTTCGGGCTATTGTGACTAAATTTCGCACCAAATTTACATTGTTGGACATTAAACCACCAACACGCTTACGTAGAGTGCAAACTGAAGAAAATATCGCAGCTGTATCGGCCAGTGTTAATGATGACCATCAATTATCGATTCGTTGGGCCTCTGTTACTCAAAAACGTGGAAATGCCAAAATTGGACTAAGCGGATGAACCATTTGAGGCGCAGTCAAGGTCAACATTTGCATCAAATAATCTACAAACATTTAATTATATGGACCGTACTATCGATTCAAATAAAGATTTCATGCATTTTTCTGAATTTTATGTGTTTTTGAAAAACTTTCCTATAACTTTTTATTGATTGTTGGGATTGAAAGTGGGCGAAATCGGCCCAAAGACAAAAATTTGTTTCCTCATAAGGACTGAAAAAACCCATAATAATCCCTAATATTTTAGAGTATTTAACCATATATTTTTAATATGTCTGCTTGTACTTACTTGATATTGGGTATTCCCCTTATAACAAAAACGTGCACCATATAGTGATTTTTATTCGTAGGGGGAGAAATGGGACAAAAAGGGATGAAAATGGTACACATCAAACGACAGCAGCTAGAAACATGAAATTCGGTGTGTACATTCCTATAATTCAGTAGATACATGATACAAAAATATTTTTTCAAATTCGTACTTTTAAGGGGTAAAATGGGAAAAGAGGAATGAAAATGGTACCAAATTATTCTAATGAAATTCGGTGTATACACGTAAAATAAATATGCGTAGACACGTAAAATAAACGGAGTTTTCGAAATTCGTACTTTTGGGGTTAAAATGGAAAAAGGGGATAAAAATAGTACCAACCAAATGACCGCATGAAATTCGGAGTATACATTCCTCTGACTGCGTAGACACGAAAAATAAAAGGTTTTTCCAAAATTCGTACTTTCAAGGGATACAATGGGTACAGAGGAACAAATATGGTACCAACTAAACGACTACGGAATGATTAAATTCGGTGTGCACATCCCTCTAATTGCGTAGACACGTAAAATAAAGAGATTTTAGAAATTCGTACTCTTAAGGGGGTAATATAGGAATAAGGGATCAGAATGTTGGTACCATTGGTGTATGAAATTCCTCTGAAGATTTTTCCAAATTCGTTCTGTTTACTTTTACGGAAAAAATGGAAATACAACTGTAGCACCCAAAATATAAATATAAGAATATTTATTTTTTGAATTGACTTGAAGGATTATTTCGATATGTAAACGTATAAGCGTAAGCGTGGTTTGAAATAATAAAAATCTTATATTTATTTATAAAATTATTTTTCAATTTTTGATTTGGTGTGGCTATATTAAAACCAGTAAGGAAAGGCTAAAGTCGGACGGGGCCGACTATACGATACACTCCACTTTCTATCCGAATACAATTCAACTCGGTAAAAAGTGAAAACCGGAAGAATTTTTGTATGTTTCCTTATCATAGGCTAATATGACCTGGTCCAATTTGTCAAATCAAAAAAAAAATTTGTATCGGGGCCATATCCAAACATGGAATAAAGTGACTAACTATAAAAATAAGTTCTTCCAGTTCAAATATATCGTTTTGTGGTCACTTCAAAGAAATTCGGAGAAAATTTGTGGTTTCTGGGGCGGAAAAAGTCTATCCGGGAGCGAAATTTGTATTGGATCTATGTATATGTAAATCTGAACCGATCTGACCCATTGGTGTTTCTAGTTGAAATATAAGATATTTTGAAAGAAATCTGTTAAAATATGTGGTTTATAGAGTGGAAAAAGTGAAATCGGGAGAGAAATTTTTGTGGCAACTATATATAAATCTGAACCGATCTGGCCCATTTTTACCACAGGTGTTTCTAGTTGAACTATGAGATGTTTTGCCAATTTTGAAGAAAATCTGTTAAAATATGTGGTATCTAGAGCGGAAAAAATCAAATCGGGAGCGAAATTTGTATTGGAGCTATATATAAATCTGAACCGATCTAACACATTTTTACCACAGGTGTTGCTAGTTGAAAAATAAGATGTTTTGCCAAATCTGAAGACAATCTGATACAATTTGTGGTTTCTAGAGCGGAAAAAATCAAATCGGGAGCGAAATTTGTATGGGAGCTATATATAAATCTGAACCGATCTGACCCATTTTTACCACAGATGTTTCTAGTTGAACTATAAGATGTTTTGCCAATTTTGAAGAAAATCTGTTAAAATATGTGGTATCTAAAGGGTGATTTTTTAAGAGCTTGATAACTTTTTTTTTAAAAAAACGCATAAAATTTGCAAAATCTCATCGGTTCTTTATTTGAAACGTTAGATTGGTCCATGACATTTACTTTTTGAAGATAATTTCATTTAAATGTTGACCGCGGCTGCGTCTTAGGTGGTCCATCCGCTTAGTCCAATTTTGGCATTTCCACGTTTTTGAG
This sequence comes from Polietes domitor, assembly GCA_947397865.1. Taxonomy (NCBI): domain Eukaryota; kingdom Metazoa; phylum Arthropoda; class Insecta; order Diptera; family Muscidae; genus Polietes; species Polietes domitor. The sequence goes on from CANDYM010000131.1 coordinate 21,796, forward strand.
TAACAGAGACCCAATTGGTGCGAACGGCGACGAATCGAAAATTGGTGGTCATCATTAACACTGGCCGATACAGCTGCGATATTTTCTTCAGTTCGCACTCTACGTAAGCGTGTTGGTGGTTTAATGTCCAACAATGTAAATTTGGTGCGAAATTTAGTCACAATAGCCCGAATAGCCGCTTCAGTGGGTCGATTAAACTGACCATAAAATGGAAGCGCGCAATGAACTTTCTTAACAGAGCACGCATTTTGATAATAAAATTCAATAATTTGCAAGCGTTGTTCGTTTGTAAGACGATTCATGATGAAATGTCAAAGCATACTGAGCATCTTTCTCTTTGACACCATGTCTGAAATCCCACGTGATCTGTCAAATACTAATGCATGAAAATCCTAACCTCAAAAAATCACTCTTTAGAGTGAAAAGAGTCAAATCGGGAGTGAAATTCGTATGGGGGCTATATCTAAATCTGAACCGATTTTCTTCAAATTAAATTGCGTTCGTTCTTATCCCGAAAAACTTAGTTGTGCAAAGTTTCATTTGGTTCTATGTACAATTGCGACGTGTATCGTGATTACAAAAATAGATGGACAGACAGACAGACGGACGGACATCGCTAAATCGATTCAAAAAGTGATTCTAAGTCGATCGGTATAATTAACAATGGGTCTATCTCTCTTCCTTTTGGGTGTTACAAACAAATGCACAAAGACATAATACTCTCGTGGAGTGTATAAAAATATATTATATATCGACAGCTTCTGTGGAATTCAATCCATGGTGGAGCGTATATAAAGTTCAGTCCGTCCGAAACGGTGTTAAGTTTTTACTTGTTTTCCAATATGTTTGCTTATTATACACTCCACCTCCAGAATGGGGGTATCCTAACTTTGTCATTCCGTTTGTAACACCTTGAAATATCGACATGCGACCCTATAAAGTATATGTATTCTTGATCGTGATAAAATTCTAAGACGATCTAGCCATGTCCCTCCGCCCGTCTGTTGAAAGCACGCTAGCATCTAAACGAAATGGACTAGGACGTCCAAATTTTACATAAATGTGTCTTATAGTTGTAGATCGGTTGGGATTGAAAGTTGGCGAAGTCGGCCCAAAGCGAAAAATTTTTCCCTCACAAGGACCAATAATAATCCCTAATATTTTAAAGTATTTAAGCACATTAAAGCATTTTTAAGCAAATGGAATCATGGAATTCGGTGTATACATTCCTCTCACTGCTTAGACAAAATATAAAGATTTTTCCAAATTCGTACTTTTTACTTTTAAGGCAAAAATCGGTTGAATCATGAAGTTAGGTTATTTTGCACTATGTACGTGAGATAATGTATTTTCAAAATTTTTACTTTTGGAATTATAATAGAACGGAAATACAACCATCTGTAGCACTCACTATCTACCAATATTTATGATATTTAAGCTTTTTGAAACTATAAATATAAGAATATTTATTTTTTGAATTGACTTGAAATATTATATTTGTAATGTTTTGGTTTGGCTATATTAAAAAATATTATTTTCCTGTAATATTTCTGCACTTCTACGAAATCGACAGCCTCTGTGGAATGAAATCCATGGTGGAGGTTATATAAAGTTCGGCCGAAATTAACTCCATTTTGTCTTGTTGTTTCTCATATACCATGGATCGCCAGTAATCATCCTTAATGGCTTTGCCTGAACACTTTAGATTTTGTTTATATTGCTCCAACATTCATTGTCCCACAATTAAGCGTCATAGTGTCAAATTCGTTTTAATTTTGGCTGAGCAGCCAAAGTTGTCGGATTTTTAGGTTACTTCAACCGGCGGACCAGGTGAATACTTTGATATTTAACACAGATTGTGGAAGAGAAATATTGTTTAGTTTTACCGATGGACATGCATTAAAATTTAAAGTAAATGTTTCCTGTTTACACTTTGTCTCGTTAACTTTTATCCTCCAGGTAGACAGCCATGTTTCACCGCGTTTTTAATGACCCTGCCGTTATCTGGTTTTTGTGTCTACTCATTATGATGATGAGGACACTTGAAGATATGGGTATATCTGCAGTATATAAAAGGTAGAGGATAGGAACCAGTATGCTACCCTGTGGGAGTAGTGCTATTATTTCCCGGCTACTGCCGATATATTGCCATATTTTACTATAAAGCTACGGTGTTTAAAGTATGAGACTGTTAGTGTTTACCCGTAGATATTTTTAGAAATGGATTAAGCTTTGCGAGGAGAATATTCTGAAAGAGTTTAATCAAGCACGTAATAAGTGGTGGGAGCTTTTCCCAGTTTAATGATTTCATTTATAGTCCTCATGTCAAGGATATTTGAGAGCACTCCTTGTCGTGTACTAAATCAGCTAAAGTAAAGTTATTACTAGCCTTGTTTGGACGAAAAACGTGGGCCAAGTGATCGGCGTAAACTTGAGCCTTATCTTTTTCTGATGTTATCCATTCTCAATTTGTATTGCGAATGTCGTTTCCTTATGAATGAAGCTTGATGTGCGCTTTTGTACCACCCAGTATGTGGTCCACGATCAGGTATGATGGTATGTATGTATATACATGCATGGTATGTATGGTATCTGCAATCCTAGTTCTTTTTTTTTTCAAACATGTTGTGTGTGTTGATGAAGTTATTCAATTTAGACATACACACACAAATCAACAATTTCATTCAATTTAAAACTGCCAGGTAAGAACGACACTGCATTTCCATGTGTTAGTCCTCGACAAATAAGGCTTGTTCGCCGCAGGAGTCTCAGTTGCCTCAAAGCAATTTTTTGCCTCCATCGGAATGAATGAAACACGCAGCTTCTATTCAGGAGCCCAAAGAAAAGCGAAAACAAATTTGTATTTTATAAACGCCTGACCCAATTTTAATAAAGAGACCGCAGTTGCAAATAGGAGTCGGAACAGGTTTTATCAGATACAAACTCAGCACAAGGAGCTATAATTTAAGTTCAACATAATCGCGAGGGCTAAAATGAATTGATCATTACTAGTGTTACCAACCGATTAAAGTTTATTCGATTAATCGAATATTTAGTATCAAATATTTGTTCGAATAACCAGAAATGGCTGATTTTCGAATAACGAATAATTCGATTAATCCGCATTCGAAATGTTATACTACCAAACACTTTTGGAGCGAAATATCATTTTGAAGAAAATATTGTCACAGAAATTAGCCTTTTATTCGAACTGAACGAAACAATAACAGGTAAGGAAAGGCTAAAGTCGGGCGGGGCCGACTATATGATACACTCCACTTTATATCGGAATACAATTCACTTCAGTAAAAAAGTGAAACGGGAAAATTTTTTGTATGTTTCCAAATCACAGGCTAACTTGACCAGGTCCAAGTTGTCAAATGGAGAATAATATTTGTATCGGGGCTATATCCAAACATGGAATGAAGTGACAAACTTTGAGTTCTTCTAGTTGAAGTATAACGTGTTATGCTCAATTTTAAGAAATTCTCTGAAAATACGCGGTTTCTGGGGATTTGTATGAGAGTTATATGTAAATCTGAACCGATGTGACCCATTTTCACCGTAGGTGTTCCTAGTTAAAATATAAGATGTTTTGCCAATTTAAAAAAAAATCTGTTAAAATTTGTGGATTCTGGAGCGGAAAAGTTCAAATTGGGAGTGAAATTTGTATGAGAGCTATATATAAATCTGAACCGATCTAACACATTTTTACCACAGGTGTTTCCAGTTGAAATATAAGTTTTTTTCGAATTTACAAGGAAATCTGTTAAAATATGTGGATTCTATAGCCGAAAAATTCAAATTGGGACCGAAATTTGTATGGGAGCTATATATAAATCTGAACCGATCTAACATATTTTTACCACAGGTGTTTCCAGTTGAAATATATGGTGTTTTGCCAATCTTGAGGAAAATCTGTTGAAATATGTGGATTCTATAGCCGAAAAATTCAAATTGGGACCGAAATTTGTATGGAAGCTATATATAAATCTGAACCGATCTAACACATTTTTACCACAGGTGTTTCCAGTTGAAATATAAGGTGTTTTGCCAATTTTGAGGAAAATCTGTTGAAATATGTGTATTCTAGAGCCGAAAAATTCAAATTGGGACCGAGATTTGTATGGGAGCTATATATAAATCTGAACCGATCTAACATATTTTTACCACAGGTGTTTCCAGCTGAAATATATGGTGTTTTGTCAATTTTTAGGAAAATCTTTTGAAATATGTGGATTCTATAGCCGAAAAATTCAAATTGGGACCGAAATTTGTATGGGAGCTATATATAAATCTGAACCGATCTAACACATTTTTACCACAGGTGTTTCCCGTTTGAAATATAACACATTTTTACCACAGGTATTTCCAGTTGAAATATAAGATGTTTTGCGAATTTTTAAGAAAATCTGTTAAAATATGTGGATTCTAAAGCGGAAAAATTCAAATCGGGAGTGAAATTCGTATGGGGGCTATATCTAAATCTAAACCGATTTTCTTCAAATTAAATAGCGTTCGTCCTTGTCCCGTAAAACTTCGTTGTGCAAAGTTTCGTTTGGTTCTGGTTACAATTGCGACCGGTATCGTGATTACAACAATAGGTGGACAGACAGACAGACGGACATTGCTATATCGACTCAGAAAGTGATTCTAAGCCGATCTGTATAATAAACGATGGGTCTAACTCGTTTCCTTTTTGGTGTTACAAACAAATGCACAAAGACATAATATTCTCGTGGAGTGTATAAAAAATAAATAAAGAATATAGTTTTCGAGTTTGCAACACCAAAATATATCAGAATATACTATGCATAACCTGATACTTGTCTATTTTAATTAATGACATACCAAAGAGACCGATACTATTTAGCCCGTTGAAACTTAGCGCCGTTATTTGTCATTACTGTGATAAGTCACCATGAGTGGACGAAGCGTTGTCAGTGCCCAACATATACTTCAGTAATTGAACGCGAACATTTATTTCCCAGAACATTCCCAGCAATTCAATAGCATAACAGTATCCACTACTCAATCTCCTCAAAGCATTAAAAAATCGCCAACAAAAATCGTACGCAATTCAACTGAAATAGAAAAACCAAAGAACATGAAGTGAACTTTTTCAGGAATTTGTTAGTCACTGATTTTTGTTTCACAATATTGGTTGGTCTTCCAAAGAAGTTCAAAACAGGGGAGGAGGTAAACACAGCAGTTTTTGCCACCGTTTTTACTTGTTTTTTCTAAAACCTGGTGGTAAAGACACACACACACATATACAGAGACGTGCACACGTGGCTGTAATAATAGGAAATAGAATCTGTGGAAAAGATTGGAGCACAAAGACCTCCAGCAAAAAAACAGAACAACAGTAACAACATAAAATACTTTGAAACTCTAAAAAATAAAAAAACAAAACAAAAATAAAACAATTGTTCACAACACCATTTGGGGGAGCATGTATTGGTCGTTGTTGGCGGTGGACCTAGTCCTGATGATTTTGTGCGTATTCTTGTTGTTGCAGTAGAACAGTTCCTAGGTATTTGTAAAATAGAAATCACAATCGCAAAAGTTATTCCACAGCGGTAAACCAAATGGAAGAGCAAAAAGTTTCCTACACCCTACACCCTGGAGCGGTTGATGTATCAACTTAAACATGCTGTTTGTTACAATTGTTAGCGTTTACTTAGGATAAGTTCACTTGAAATTAAAAGTGAAATACTAAATTATGATATTACCGCAAAATGCGCCAAAAATGTATCAATTCAACAACATGTTGGTTTCAGTGTTAACTTAGATTAGCCTCAGTACAGACTTGTCAAATTTTTATTGATTTGGACGCGGCACAAACCATTTCGCATATTTTTGTTGCTGAACAAATTGTTTTAGAAATAACAAATATAGACACAAGAAGTTATCATTACAATGACTAAGACCTTCTAACCCCTGCACAGTGGTCGCACTTGCATGGAGCGGTCAAAAATATTTCCAGAAGTGATATCAACGTGAAACTTTGGTCACGGCTTAATAAAAATGGAGGAATAATTATACACTCTACGAGAGTATTATGTTTGTAACACCCAAAAGGAAGAGAGATAGACCCATTGCTAATTATACCGATCGACTTAGAATCACTTGTTAGCAATGTCCGTCTGTCTGTACGTCCATCTATTCTTGTAATCACGCAATCAGGTCGCAATTGTAGACAGAACCAAATGAAACTTTGCACAACGAAGTTTTTCGGGATAACAACGAACGCTATTTAATTTGAAGAAAATCGGTTCAGATTTAGATATAGCCCCCATACGAATTTCACTCCCGATTTGACTCTTTTCACTCTAGATTCCACATATAACAACAGATTGTCTTCAGATTTGGCAAAACATCTTATATTTCAACTAGAAACTCCTGCGGTAAAAATGTGTTAGATCGGTTCAGATTTATAGATAGCTCCCATACAAATTTCGCTCCCGATTTAACTTTTTCCGCCCCAGAAACCACGAATTTTCACCGAATTTCTTCAAAGTGAGCATAACACCTTATATTTTAACTGGAAGAACTTATTGTGAAAGGTAGTCACATTTTTCCATGTTTGGATTTAGTCCCGAGACAAGGCTAATAATATAACCAATGGATATAGGCACATTATCCATTCATTCACTAAAGAAGGTCCTCATACAGAATCAATTAGATTAACATCTTTAGCTGAATTAATACCACTTATCACAAGACTAAAACCTTCTAAATCTCCTGGATTCAATGGAATTTCCAATTTATTAATAAAACAATTACCAAATAAAGCTCTGCAGTTATTAGCTATAATATTCAACAGCTGTCTATGTCTTAATTAATTCGCTCAGAGCTTTAAAACAGCAAAAGTTATTGCCATTCATAGACCAAATAAACCGAGGACTGATCCTTGTAGTTACAGACCAATTAGTCTACTCAGTAACCTTTCAAAAGTGTACGAAAAAGTCATTCGTTCAAGAATATTTACATATTCGTCAGAAAATTCCTTAATATGTAATGAACAATTTGGATTCAGGAAGGGGCATAGCGCGGTACATCAAATTCACAGAATTAAAAGATTAATTGTAAAAAACAAACGCAATAAACTCTCAACAGGACTTGTACTTTTGGATATCGATTGATACTAAAGGGTGATTTTTTAAAAGCTATAGGAAAGTTTAAAAAAAAAAACAAGTAAGGAAAGCCTAAAGTCGGGCGGGGCCGACTATATAATACCCTACACCACTCCCTGCGTATATACCTCGCTTTGATTACTAAACCCAGGTATTTCATGGGAGCAATTTTATGCAGTTCATATAAATTATACAGTTACTATAAATTCATCTTTAGTCAAATTTAATGAGTATGGTAAATAATAAAGTAATTTCTATCTCACTACAATTCAATTCGGTAAAAAGTGTAAATGTAAGTTTTTGACAAAAAATGTTAAATCGGAAATGACATTTGTATGGGGGTATATTGAAACCTGGAACGATGTGGCCCGCTTTCACCATGTATGTTTATTAGTGAAATATAATATGTAACGTTTGGCCAAAATCGGTTAAAGTTTCCGGAGCAACATTTGTATTGGGGCTATATCTAAATCTGAACCGATCTTACCCACTTTCACCATAGATGTTTTTAGTTGGAACCAATTTTAAGGAAAATTGGGTACCATATGTGGTTTCAAGAGCGGAAAAAGTCAAATCGGGAGCGACATTTGTATTGGGGCTATATCTTAATCTGGACCGATCTTACCCACTTTCAACATAGGTGTTTTTAGTTGGATTATAAGATGTTGAGCCAATTTTAAAGAAAATCGGGTACAATATGTGGTTTCTAGAGCGGAAAAAGTCAAATCGGGAGCGACATTTGTATGGGGGCTATATCTAAATCTGAACCGATTTTACCCACTTTCAGCATAGGTGTTTCTAGTTCGATTATAAAATGTTGTGCCAATTTTAAAGAAAATCGGGTACAATATGTGGTTTCTGAAGCGGAAAAAGTGAAATCGGGAGCGACATTTGTATGGGGGCTATATCTAAATCTGAACCGATCTTACCCAATTTCGGCATAGGTGTTTCTAGTTGGATTATAAGATGTTGTACCAAATTTAAAGAAAATCGGGTACAATATGTGGTTTCTGAAGCGGAAAAAGTGAAATCGGGAGCGACATTTGTATGGGGGCTATATCTAAATCTGAACCGATCTTACCCAATTTCGGCATAGGTGTTTCTAGTTGGATTGTAAGATGTTGTACCAAATTTAAAGAAAATCGGGTACAATATGTGGTTTCTAGAGCGGAAAATGTCAAATCGGGACCGACATTTGTATGGGGGCTATATCTAAATCTGAACCGATTTGCTCCAAATTCAATACCGATGGTCCTTGGCCAGAAAAAATAACTTCTGCCAAGTTTCATGACAATCGGACAACAATTGCGACGTGTAGAGTGCGAACAAGCTTAGATGGACAGCAGACGGACAGACGGACGGACAGACAGACATTGTTAAATCGACTCAGCTGGTGATTCTAAGCCGATCGGTATACTTAAAGGTGGGTCTAGCTCGATTATTTCTTGGTGTTACAAACATTTGGCGCGAAACTAACTTATAATACCCTAGACCACGAAGTGGTGTAGGGTATAAAAATCATCCTTTATATGGCATAATGGACTAATCTACAAGCTTTTGCGTGGAAATATGCCCAAATATTTATGTAAAATTTTGCCGATTTTCTTGCTTCAAGTTCCTTTATTGTTTCAGTCAATAGTTCCCATTCTTCATCAAAATCTATAACAACAGGCCTGCCTTTACGTCAGATTTCTCCGCCAATTTACACGTCAGATTTCTCTTCTCCGTCGTATAGTAAACTAACGAAAACTCTGCTCAAAAAAAGGAAAAAGGACTTTTGGCGTGCAATAAATACTTTATATTTCCATTTAACAATTCCCAACCGTCAACTTAAAACGAGAGCATTGCTATCCAGAAGAATGTAAAATACCTCGGCGAGACATTAGAAAAAAATTCACTTTTGTGAAACATATCGACGAAGTTTGCAAGAAATCGTTAAAGACTTTAATTCATAACCGACGATTCAGACAATATTTGAAACTTATGTAAAGGTTTTCCCCTAATTTTCCTTTAAAACGTGTATATTAAACCCTAACATGGTTTTTTCATGGTGCAAAATCTTATTTGTAGTAATATCTATTTTGATAAAATCATAAAATGACTTGTAAATATGTATGCCAATAAAGACGAAATAGAAAATTGGCAATATGGGTAAAATGTAGTTTCTGGAGCGAAAAAAAGTAAAAAATAGAATTAAGACCAACGAGATTCATTTTATCTGTGGAAAATAACACAAAGAGTGGAACTTGGTGGCAGCTGATATAAGCAGTTTTTAATTCACACAACATTGAATAATGTTAAGAGAAAATCACAAAGAAGTTGTGAGAGGGGAATCCAGCTAAAACTTTACCTAAAATTTAATTATATGGACTTACAATGGTACTGCAAAAAAAATAATTTTATAAAAATACAGCAATATTTTGTAGATCGTCCCTAAAAACAATCCAATTTTCATTTGTGGGGGGGCAATCGCAGAAATTTTTTTCCTGACCCAGCCTAATATACGGTTGTCCTATACAAATGACTTTTAAGAAGTTTGTAGAGCGAAAAAAGTCAAATCGGGAAGGACATTAAATTCTGGGGTATATCAAAGCTTGGAACAATGTGCCCCACTTTACGTGCTTTCGGTACAAATACAACATTTTCTGCAAAATTTGAAGAAAATCGGTTAAAATATGTGGTTTCTACATTTGTACGCGAGATGTACATAAATCTGAAACGATCTGACCCGCTTTCACAATAGACCTTTCCAGTTGATATAGAAGGTGTTCTGGCAAAGTTGAAGAAAATCGGTTAAAATATGTGGTTTCTAGAGCAAAGAAAAGTCAAATCAGGAACGACATTTGTATGGGAGCTGTACAAAAATCTGAACCGATCTCTCCCACGTTTCTGATTGAAATGTAAGGTGTTCTGCCAAACTTGAAGAAAATCAGTTAATATATTTGGTTATATTGAGTTTCCACATTATCCCAATATTAGCTCTATTAAAATATTGTCCAATGAGTACTTGCGATTCGACCAGGCTGAAGCTAACACAGTTCATACCTTATTCTACACTAAGTTACACGACCGAGTAAAGTTGATACTGCTGCTTTGTTTAGTAATTTAAAGTGGCTTCAAATTTAAAGCCAACCACTCACATACGCTTACCTCCGCACATACATACCAATACAGTGGTGTATATTGCAATAGCAAATATACACCACTCGAAGAGGGATTAATTTGACTAAATATAGCTCAGAAATCTAGCAATAACGAATTAATTTTAATAATAAAAATTAATTTAACGATTCATCCAATTTGAATACATGATAAATAACAAATAAATAATAAAATAAGTATGTGAAGGCTAAACTCACATTTGTGTGGGGTGTAAAATGAAATGAATTTCCTTCTAATTTCCATCATTGAACCACAACCTAGTATTTGCGTCCGGTGTAGTTGAGATCGACAATAATTGCGACTTCTAGTCCATCTGTATAATGAACAAAAAGTCTTCCATTGGGTATTACAAACTAATGCACAAATCTGGCTTAATTTGTTA
>CANDYM010000132.1:0-20653 GCA_947397865.1 Polietes domitor
AAATTCGGTGTATGTATTTATCTGACTGCGAGACGCGAAACATAAATGATTTTTTTTCGAAATTTGTACTTTTAGGCGAAAATGGTGCGAAAGGGATAAAAATTGTACCAATCAAAGGGTTGCAGTTAGAATAGTGAAGTTAGGTGTGTTCATTCTGTCACTTCGTAGACACGAAAAATAAAGATATCTTTCGATATTCGTACCTTTATGATCAAAACGGGATAAAATTGGTACAAAACAAACGGATTCCAATATGAGAGAAATCGGCCCTGAGGAAAAATGTTTCTCCCTAATGACGACTGACAATACACCTAATATATAGAGTACATTTTTAAAGATTGCTCCCTCATGTTCACTTTGCAGTAATATATCTATAGTAGTAGACTATTAATATTATAACAATGAATTTATTAAAAACAGTGCGCGTAAGTATGCCTTATAGTTTGATATAGTAAACAAATATAGTAATGCGCATTAAAAATATCACAATTTTCAAAATATGTTAATTCACTTCTTTGTAAAGTCGACAGTATCTAATCTACCGGTAATACTGAGGAATGCACTCCGTGGTGGAGGGTATATAAGATTCGGCCCGACCGAACTTAACGCCTTTTTACTTGTTAGTAATCATGAGTATCTGTAATTTAACATATAACCGGGTGTTATCGGACTTATATATCCAAAATGAAAGTACAGGTACTTTCGCCGAAAATTGGAATTTTTAGTAAAAAATTAAAAACAAAACATAAACAATTTTTAATATCGTTTTCGAGTTTACAAAGTCCAAATACACCAGAAAATGTTACATGACAAACATTTTTTTATTATTGTTAAGCTCTTTACGCTTGTAAATGGTAACATTTTTCCAGAGCTATGCGTTTCGATAAAATGCACTATAATCAATCAAAAAGCGGGTTTAGTTTTTTTCGCTAGATATCTCTGCCCGTTAGCAATTCAGTCATTATGATTTTTTTTATTTTTTTTTTGTTGTCAAGACTCGATTTAAATGGTGCTTATTTTTAAACTAATAATTTGCGATGTTTTTAGACAAACAGCGTTGTCTAAAGCATTTATGTTTCCGTGACGTAAGGCCTCTTCTATTGGACTTACTAGCGTAATATTTGTGTGGAATTTATTCATTCAACAAGAAAATTTGTTTGCTCTTCGTTAACTTTTGCTTCCTGATCCATTTAGAAAAACTCAAAGCAATGTTTTTTATACACTCCAACTCCAGGACCCATTCTGGAGGTATACTATGTTTGTCATTCCGTTTGTAACACCTTGAAATATTCTGAGACCCTATAAAGTACTAGGTCCCACATGGTTCCAGCTTCCACATTTGTAAAAACATGATCAAATATCAAGTCACAGTGGAATCCATGTACCCGTATAGAAGTTATGAAGAATTAAATATTACCTAGGATAGGGACAATTGTGTGGGAGGTACAAGAAGGGGCGTGGCTAAAGCGTAAATATATTTTATGTTTAAAGTTATTATTATAACCATTTTCAAATGTCAAATTGCAAATGATTTTCACTACCCGTATGAATGTTATGTCGGTTTTACTGTAACCCAAGTTTATGCCAGTTTGTATGGGAGATAAGAGAAGGGGTGTGGCAATATCTTCCATATTCCATGCGAATGTATATTCTTTAAAAGCATTGCTAAATATCAAATTTCACAGTATTCAGATCATCTGTATATAAAATATATCAGCTTTACGTTATTTTGGGTGTTTTGTGTGGGAGGTACTAGAAAGGGTGTGGCAAAACCCGCCATATTTTGTACACTTAAATTGATTATAAAAATTTTTTATAAATACCAAAATATAGCAGAATATTCCGAATATCCGTGTGGAAGTTACATTAGTTTTAATTTAATATAGGAATATGGGTCATTTGCGTGGGAGGCACCAGAAGGGGCGTGGCAATTTTGCCCATCTACGAACCTAAATTAAGTTTGGGAAAAATATTACCATGTGAGACTCCTTTCGAGAGTTATCGTGTACACCAGCCAGACGGACATGGCTACAACATCTTAAAAAGTCGTGAAACGGATTTAGTCCAATCATACTTAGGGTCTTAAGTAACTCCTTCAATGCGTTACACTTTTTTCTGCAGAAGTGAGGGTATAAAAATATTCCTGTCAATGGTGAAATTCTGCAAATTATATGATGTAACACAAATTATAGCTTTGGCATATAAATCTTTATCTAAATCCTCAATCGCTGAAATAAGCTTGTTACATAACACGATGATTTTGATTAAGAGACAGATTAGAAATGGAGTGCAATTTCTAAACACGGCCTTTCCAAATAACGAACTTTCGTCTCAAGCCTTAAATTCATGAATTAGAAGAAAAAAGTGAGGAAGTCGAATTAATTTGTGGATGTACAACATTTTGAAATCTGCAACAAGTGGAGCAAACAATTTCTTCAAGAAAAAATAAAAAATATTTATTTAAATATTCAAAAACATAATAATGTATCGTTATATCGAGATTCTACTGTTATTCTTGATCGTCATAAAATTCGAAGACGATCCGTCCGTCTGTTGAAAGCACGCTAGCATCTAAACAAAAGCAGCTAGGACGTCCAAAATTTTCATAAATGCGTCTTATAATCGTAGATCGGTTGGGATTGAAACTGTCCCTCACAAGGACTAAAAATACCCATAATAACCCCTAACGTGCACCATAAAGTGCTTTTTATTCGTGGGGAGGGAGGGATTGTACATATCAAACGACAACAGATAGAAGCACGAAATTCGTTGTGTGCATTCCTCTAATCGAGTAGATACATAATAGGCCTGTTCGATTGGGCTTACTAGCTTAATTTTTGTATGGAATTTAATTGCTTAACAAGAAAGTAGCTTACTACTCTCTTAGTTGTGTTGCCAGATCTTTAATTTTAATCCATTTAAGAAAAACCATCTTATCTTAATTGTCAGCTAGTAAGCCCAATCGAACAGGCTTAATATAAAAGTATTTTTTCCAAATTCGTACTTTTAAGGGGTAAATGGGAATATAGGTATAAAAATGGTACCAACCAAACGGGTGCAACTAGAATAATGAAATTCGATGTATACTATCCTCTGATTGCGTAGACACGTAAAATACACGGATTTTTTGAAATTCGTACTTTTTGGGTCTAAAATGGAAAAAGGGGATAAAATACTACCAACCAAATGACCGCATCTAGAGTCATGTAATTCGAAATATACATTCCTCTGACTGCGTAGACACGAAAAATAAAAGGGTTTTTTGATCAAATTTGTACTTTCAAGGGATACAATGAGTACAGAGGGATAAAAATAGTACCATCTAAACGACTACAGTTAGAATGATGAAATTCGATGTGTACATTCCTCTGACTACATAAACACGCAAAATAAAAACAAAATTCAAATTCGTACTTTTTACTTTTACGGGAAAATTTAATCATGATGTTAGGTTATTTTGCACTATGGATTTTCAAAATTTTTAACATATAACATTGAATTGGTAAAGTGAGATTTTTAGTGCGTCGACTTAGTTCGGTGGAATATTTTGCTTCTCATTTGTCATATGTGACCGCTGGTACTAATATGAACCCTGATTTAAGTCAAAGACATACATTCGTTGCGAAAGTTCTGACGAGATGGGGTAGCGCCCATCGAAACTGCGCAGTCAACTTTTAGCTGCAACAATAAAGGTCTCACTTTGCCTTTTTGCTAATATTGGGTTCTGCTGAAGACTTCAGCACAACCTTTGGTCTTAAACCAAAATAAATGACAACACATACAACATAACAGACCAACTATACATACAAACAACAATAAAAATACTATATTTATTAATAAAATTATTTTTTCAATATTTGTATGTGTTTTAGTTTGGCTACATTAAAAATATATATTTATTTTCCCGTAATATTATTGCACTTCTACGAAAATCGTGGAATGCAATCCATGGTGGAGGGTATATATATAAGGCAATTTCTACTTGTTTTCAGTTTTACTTTTTTGACCCTAAAAGTTCCAATTTGGAAAAATTCTATTATTTTGCGCGTCTACGCAGTCAGACGAGTGTAAACACTGAATTTCATGAATCTAGTTACAGTCACTTGGTTGGTGCCAATTTTATCCCATTTTGATCTGAAAGGTACGAATATCAAAATATATCTATATTGTTCGTGTCTACGCAGTCAGAGTACCGAATTTCACTATTCTAACTGCATCCGTTTTGTTGGTACCATTTTTATCACCATTCGCCCCATTTTCCGCCTAAAAGTACAAATTTCGAAAAATTCCTTTTTGATTCGCGTCATCACAGTCAGTTGAATGTATACTCCGAATTGCATGATTTCAACTTTTCATAACATCTCCTACAAAAAATCAATATAAACGTCCAATAACACCGTGTGTAATTTTTTAAGTCATGGGAATATAACCATATACGGACACCACTGCGTGATAAAAGTCCAAAAAAAGACCCTTGTCTCCCAGTTTTGCCCAAAGTCATGTGATGATTTTCTCAGGCTCATATCTTGCAAATCGTTTGGAATTTTGATTTACTCTCTGAGGCAAAGTTGTAGTTCTTGTCATAAAGAACAAACTTCTACACAAACACAGTTTTGGCGTCATAATAAAGCAAAGACATCACAATTTCTAATAAAAAATGAGTGCAAAATCTCTTAAAATGTGTAAGAAACGGTTCGACAAAGTCAAAAAAAGAAATTACGTTTTTTTCAATTTTCAAAATCTGAAAAACGTGAAAATCTGTAATACAAAAAATTAAAAAAATGTCTTCGTATTATGAACAAATACGTAAAGATATGTTAAAAAACATAAAAACAAAAAAAAAACACATTTTAATTTTCGTTTTGAACTGGGATATTGTCCTGGCTCAAGACCATTTTGCATCTATATTTAAGGCCCCCCATTCACGTACAGTTTTAACTGTCAGTTTGAACTGTTCAGCTAAAACTGTCAGTTGAAACTGTATGTGAGTGGTATATAACTGACAGTTGTACTCAACTGTTCAGTTTAACTGAGAAATATAAAAATTTTATATTTTTAACTGACAGTTTTAACTGAAGTGAACGTGTGTGGGGGTTCGCTGTACTGTTCTCAGTTCAATTTGTGTCGAGCGAGAGTGCGTATCATCATGTCGCGTAAACAGAAACAAGTAATAGTTGATTTTATTGGAATATATAGATCTGAGCCTTGCCTATGGCAAGTTAAGTCTAGCGAGTATCATGATCGCGCCAAAAAAGATGCTGCCTACAACAAGCTGGCGAAGAAGTTACAAGAACTAGAGCCTGACGCGGAAAAGAAATCTGTTTTGGCAAAAATAAACAGCTTAAGATCCGCTTCCGTCCTGCTCGTTCGAATCCATGTTAAAAACTGAAGAACTGAACTGGACGTGTGTGTACATCTCAGTTCACAGTTTAAGACCGGCAACTCACGTACAGTTATAACTGACAGTTTTAGCTGACAGTTAAAACTGTACGTGAATGGGGGGCCTAATAGAATGCAAATTTTGTATACAAATTTATAAATGTCACCATGCCATTCGTAAATAATTTTGCATTCTATTAAATATAGATGCAAAATGGTCTAGAGCTTGGGTAACTATACCTGCATATACACATACTTACATATGCAACTCAATGAGATGCTTGTAAGATGGCATGTGTGCTTTATTACTTAGTGCAATTTTTTAAACGCAAATTCGGCAAGTGAGTTGTGCTTCTCGTTCGTTTGTGAGAATCATCTCCTTATAGAGGCCGGGTTTGATGTTGAAAAGTCGCTGCGAAGCCACTTGAAAAGACTTTTGACATGGTCGAAATCATGATCGTGGTAGTCTGCAGTCAAGTAATAACTGTCACCATGCCATTTGTAAATAAATTTGCATTCTATTAAAAAATATAGATGCAAAATGGTCTTGAGCCAGGACAATATACCAGTTCAAATCAAATATTGATTACAGACCAAAAAAAAAAAAAAAAAAAAAACAAAAATACAAACGAAAAAACTAAAAAAAAAAAATAATTTTCTTTAAAATCGAAAAATACGAAAAGTAGTCAACTTTGGGCCGATTTCTAAAATATATCTGATTTCCCGATTTTTAATGTTAATATCTCAAAATAATCCTTGGGTCCTTTGGTTTTTTACAGAACTCAAAAATGTCTACTAGAACAAAAGTAATTGAATTGTGGCCGATGAATTTTGATTCTGAACCACTGTGTGACGTCGAAAACGAGATGATGTTCTGAAATTTCGAATAACTAACTTTCATTTTCATTTTTTTCATATTATGTTCGTTAAATACAAACTCATAATGCACAGGATAATATAGCTCCCTACACTCAAAGGAATTTGTCAGTAAAAAAAAGCAAAAAGTCTGCTGTAAGAGCAGATTTTCTGCTGAAAAAGAAATAGCAGATTTGTATCTTCTGAAATGGCAAAAAACTTTAGGCATATGTACAGAACAATGTAGCCAGTTAACAATTTTATGAACAACAATTTTTAGAATAAATCTATCTATATAAAGAGTGATTTTTTTGAGGTTAGGATTTTCATGCATTAGTATTTGACAGATCACGTGGGATTTCAGACATGGTGTCAAAGAGAAAGATGCTCAGTATGCTTTGACATTTCATCATGAATAGACTTACTAACGAGCAACGCTTGCAAATCATTGAATTTTATTATCAAAATGAGTGCTCTGTTAAGAAAGTTCAGAAAGAAAGAAATTGTGTTCAGCGACGAAGCTCATTTTTGGCTCAATGGGTACGTAAATAGGCAGAATTGTCGATTTTGGAGTGAATATCAGCCAGAAGCATTGCAAGAGCTACCAATGCATCCAGAAAAAGTCACAGTTTGGTGCGGTTTATGGGCTGATGGCATCATTGGACCGTACTTCTTCAAAGATGATGCGAATCGTAACGTAACTGTGAATGGTGAGCGCTACCGTGAGATGATATCCAACTTTTTTTTGCCCAAAATGGAAGAACTGAACTTGGTTGACATGTGGTTTCAACAACATGGCGCTACATGCCACACAGCTCGCGATTCTATGGCCATTTTGAGGGAAAACTTCGGAGAACAATTCATCTCAAGAAATGGACCGGTAAGTTGGCCACCAAGATCATGCGATTTGACGCCTTTAGACTATTTTTTGTGGGGCTACGTCAAGTCTAAAGTCTACAGAAATAAGCCAGCAACTATTCCAGCTTTGGAAGACAACATTTCCGAAGAAATTCGGGCTATTCCGGCCGAAATGCTCGAAAAAGTTGCCCAAAATTGGACTTTCCGAATGGACCACCTAAGACGCAGCCGCGGTCAACATTTAAATGAAATTATCTTCAAAAAGTAAATGTCATGGACCAATCTAACGTTTCAAATAAAGAACCGATGAGATTTTGCAAATTTTATGCGTTTTTTTTAAAAAAAAAGTTATCAAGCTCTTAAAAAATCACCCGTTATAAAAGACTTTCCGAATGGACCACCTAAGACGCAGCCGCGGTCAACATTTAAATGAAATTATCTTCAAAAAGTAAATGTCATGGACCAATCTAACGTTTCAAATAAAGAACCGATGAGATTTTGCAAATTTTATGCGTTTTTTTTAAAAAAAAAGTTATCAAGCTCTTAAAAAATCACCCGTTATAAAAGAGTTGCGTTACTGACTGACTTATCATTGACCAGCCCCCAGACCAAACGGCTGAAGCCAGGATCATGAAATTTTCAGGGTAGTTCCCAAATATGACGTAGACGTCGACTAAGAAAGGGTTTTACGAAATTCGTACTTTTAGGGGGGTAAAATGGCCCAAAAAGGGATAAACATCGAACCCTCGTCCTGACTAAACGGCAGTAGCTATAAACATGAAATTCGGTGAGTTCCTTGCAATGACCATGCAGACGAGCTACAAATAGGGATTTTTCGAAATTTGTACTTTTAAAGGGCGAGCGGGACAAAAAGGGATAAAAATGGTACCAACTAAAGTATTACAGCTAGAAACGTGAAATTTTGTATATAAATTCCTCTGACCATATAGAAACGAAGTCAAATTGGATAATGAGAGATTGTTTAGAATTAATATAATTATTATTAACATAACCTGAAATTATCAAACCGAAAAGTTAATGATATATAGTTGATTATTTAAGAAAATAATCTATCTATATTCATCTACATTTCAGATAATGTTTGAACTTTTTTTCGGCAATCAAATTAAGGTCTTTTACCCATTTTTACCTATAAAAAATATTTATTTTGTAATACATAAAATACTTTTAAGTCTCTATAGATTTAAGTATAATTTGTTGTAATATCTTGTCGATATATCTCATAAAATTCCTGTACATACTCTTTGTAAAACAATGATATTTTGGATGAATAAATGAATTGAATTGAATTGAAGTCAAATTGGATTTTTCGAAATTTGTATTTTTAGGGGTCGAGCGGGACAAAAGGGATAAGTCAAGAAAGTCAAGATAAGTCAAGGATATAGTCAAGAAATTTGGAGTGTAAACTGTGTGTAAAGCGCAATCTAAATGGATTTTTTCGAAATTTGCTTATAGGGGGTGAGCAACAAGGGATAAAAGTAGTACAAACTAAAGTATTGTATAGCTCCAATACTTTAGTTTGTACTACGTCGTTAAATGTGATTTTTCAAAATATGTACTATTAGGGAAAGAAGTGCAAAAAGTTATAAACTGGCTGGCTGAATCGAGAAACATGAGATCGAGGATATAAATGGTTGTAATATTTTGTTCAAAACTTGGTAGAAAATTATTAAAATTATACATATGAAGTAGTTCAGCTAAAATAGTGGATATCGACAAGCACATTCCTTTGACTGTGTGTGAG
Organism: Polietes domitor; assembly: GCA_947397865.1. NCBI lineage: Eukaryota > Metazoa > Arthropoda > Insecta > Diptera > Muscidae > Polietes > Polietes domitor. The sequence continues at coordinate 8,858 of CANDYM010000132.1, forward strand.
TGCTAGCTAATAGGAGGTTTCCAAATTACTCTTTTAGATTTCTCTATATCCACCAAAAGAAAATTAAATAAATACTATCCAAAAACAGAGACGGATAAAATTAACAAATAACTGGCATTTTCGCGTGCGAAGCAGCGGGTACTGCTAGTATTATTATAAGGGAATTTATTACCACTGAAAGATATTGTGATTGTATTTTAAATGATACGCATATTGCCCCAAGCTAATATAAAACGAAATTCGAACTAATTTCGTTTTCGCCGTCATTCTGAAAGGCTTTTAAATTATAAACGCTTATTTTTTTAACCATTTTTATAATTTAATTATCAGCAGTCATTTTTAGCAGACAGCAAACACTTTAACAGTGTGAATGCTGAAGCAAGTTTGCAGAAAAGTTGCTGTTATGGCAGAAAAACTGCTGATAGGCAGCAGACAATCGCTGCTGTTAATAACATTTTTTTCTTTAAGTGTAGTTTTGATGTGGGATATGTAGAACTCCGGATTACTTTGACAACTTTCTGTAATCATTTTCAAGGAATCCCCTAGTTAGTGCCGTGTTCTTATCGAATATATCTCATTACTTATTTATTTACTTTTTTTAAATCAGCCAAACTTTGAAATTTATACTTTCCGCTTTCCGCTGTAATCAATAATTTCAGATATGTAAACATATGTTATCTTATCAATGGTCATTTGCGGAATCGATTTCTCATCAAATCAAATGATAAAATGCAAAAATGTATTTAACAAAATATATTTGTAGATAAATAATTGTGGCACGCAGTACAGTGACAACGGTGCAAAGTGATAACAATAAATCGCAGTCTTAAATTTCTACACAAACTTTGGGCTTTTATCTAGTACATACATATGTACATACATAATTGGCCCGGCCATGTTGTTTCGAAAAGAAGCAACTATTGAAGAAATGTTGTGCGGTTAGTTGCAAAAATAATTCGGTGTTGAGTGAACAAGGAGAAATTCAAATACGCGTTCAACAAAATTACGAAAATATGTTAACGTCTCAACCGGAGAGCCTGAATATGCAAAGTGTCGTCGCAAACACCACTGCGGCAGCGCTGAATATGACGGCAACAACGCCGGGAATGAATTCGACCGCATTCCCACCCTACAATTCGTCGTATTGGAACGGCACCTATTGGGGTCCTTATTGTCCGTTGTGTTTACCCACATTTACGCCGTCGCCGGTGATTACATACTCGTATTACTCGTACGCCTACATTTATTACGTCCTATTGTTGTTGCTGTTGATTGCCGCACTGATTGCCATCAAGGTTTGTCTCCAGTTGTTTTTGTTTTGTGTCTTGATTAGAACCTTGTTGGACCATCCAATTTGAAATCCTCTGTTTAACGTATTTCTGGGCCAACGATGATTTTGCTTTCAGCGAAATTATAAATACAATTAAAATCTGGAATCGAACAGGGCGGTCCAACGAAGGTTGTCGGCTGGCCTAAAAAAGTTTAAATTTCGCTTTTTATTTTAAAGTTGGGCTTGAAACGACGCAATCAGGTGCAGGCACAAATGGCTGCCCAGCGGACTACAATAGCAGGTAATCTATGGAATTTTTAGACTTCATTTATTTTTATTTGTGACTATGTACATTTAGAAAAAAAACAAAAACAAGTAAGAAAAGTTAAGTTCGGCCGGGCCGAACTTTATATACCCTCCACCATGGATTGCATTCCACAGAGGCTGTCGATTTTCGTAGAAGTGCAATAATATTACAGGAAAATATGATTTTTTTAATATAGCCAAACCAAAACAAATACAAATATTGAAATAAAATATATGAATAAATATAATATTTTTATTACTTCAATAATCTATATATATAAAAGAGTTGCGTTACTGACTGACTGACTTATCATTGACCAGCCCCCAGACCAAACGGCTGAAGACATTCATGAAATTTTCAGGGTAGTTCCCAAATATGACGTAGACGTCGACTAAGAAAGAGTTTTACGAAATTCGTACTTTTAGGAGGTAAAATTTGACAAAAAGGGATAAACATCGAACCTTCGTCCTGACTAAATTCGGTGAGCTCCTTGCAATGACCATGCAGACGAGCTACAAATAGGGATTTTTTTAAATTTGTACTTTTAAGGGTCGAGCGGGACAAAAAGGGATAAAAATGGTACCAACTAATGTATTACAGCTAGAATCGTGAAATTTGGTATGTAAATTCCTTTGACCATATAGAAACGAAGTAAAACTGGATTTTTCGAAATTTGTACTTTTAAGGGGCGAGCGGGATAAAAAGGGATAAAAAATGGTACCAATTTAAGTATTGCAGCTATAGTCGTGAAATTTGGTATGTAAATTACTCGACAACGTAGAAGAGCAAATCTAAATAAATTTTCGAAATTTGTACTTATTATGGGTGTGCGGGACAAAAAGGGATACAAATTGTACCAATAAATTATTGTAGTTAGAATCGTGAAATTCGACGTGTACATTTCTCAGACCATGTATTTTGAAATTTGTACATTTAATGGATGAGAGGGATAAAAATGGTACCAACTAAAGTATGACCATGTAGAAGCGCAGTATAATTGGATTGTTCGAAATTTGTACTTTTTAGGGGGTAGGCGGGTCAAAAAGGGTTCTAATTTAAGAATTGCAGCTATAGTCGGGAAATTTGGAGTATAAACTGTGTGTAAAGCGCAATCTAAATGGATTTTTTTCGAAATTTTCTTATAGGGGGTGAGCAACAAGGGATAAAAGTAGTACAAACTAAAGTATTGGAGCTATAGTCGTGTGTAAGTTCCTCTGACAACGAGAAGGGCAAATCTAAACGAATTTTTCGAATTTTGTACTTATAAACAATGAGCGGGATAAAAATAGTACCAACTAAAATATTTCAGCTATAGTCGTGAAATTTTGTGTTTAAATTTCACGAAATTTGTACTTTTAAGGGGTGCGCGGGACGAAAAGGGATAAAAATGCTGTACAATCCTTTTAAATACGTAAACGCGGAATATAAATGGATATTCCAAAAATTTTACTTAAAAGGGGTATACGGAACAACAAGGCATAAATGTGTTACCAAATAAAGTACATATTTTTAGGGGAAGCAAAAACACATGTTACCTATAGTGATTATTCAAAATGTGTACTTTTTGGGAAAGAAGTGCAAAAAGTTATAAACTGGCTGGCTGAATCTAGAAACATGAGATCGAGGATATAAATGGTTGTAATTTTTTGTCCAAAACTTGGTAGAAAACTATACATACGAAGTAGTTCAGCTAAAATAGTGCATCGACAAGCACATTCCTTTGACTGTGTGTGAGTGCTAGCTAATAGGAGGTTTCCAAATTACTATTTTAGATTTATCTATATCCATCGAAAGAAAATTAAATAAATACTATCCAATAACAGAGACGGCTAAAATTAATAAAGTCAGAGGAATATATACTCTGAATTTCATGACTTAAGCTGCGGTCATTTGGTTGGTACTATTTTTATCCCTTTTTCCATTTTAACCCCCAAAAAATAATTGACGTGTCTACGCAATCAGAGGAATGTATACAAGGAATTTCATTATTCTAGGTGCAACCGTTTGGTTGGTACCATTTTTTCCCCTATATTCCCATTTCACCCCTTAAAAGTACGAATTTGAAAAAATACTTTTATATTATGTATCTACTCAATTAGAGGAATGTACACATCGAATTTAGTGTTTCTAGCTGTTGTCGTTTGATATGTGCCATTTTTATCCCTTTTTGGTCCATTTCACCCCTACGAATAAAAATAAATTGCACGTTTTTGTTATAGGGAGAATGTGCATACCCAATATCAAGTAAGTACAAGCAGAAATATTGAAAAAATATGCTTAAATTTAAATATTAAAATATTAGGGTATATATAAGGTATATATAAGAAACATTTTTCCTTTTGGACCTATTTCGCCCAGTTTCAATCCCAACCGATCTACGACTATAAGACGCATTTATGGAAAATTTTGAAGTCCCAGATCCTTTCGTTTAGATGTTAGCGTGCTTTCAACAGACGGACGGACAGACATGGCTAGATCGTCTTAGAATTTTATGACGATCAAGAATATATATACTTTATAGGGTCAAGGTGTTACAAACGGAATGACAAAGTTAGTATACCCCCATCCTGGATGTGGAGGGTATAAAAATAGTGTAATATGTTGATAGTGTAAATTCTATGAAGAATGCAGACTTGCTTTAATAGGGTTAATTGACCATTAAGTAGCCAGTCTATTCTGGGTAGGGCTCTGTAATGGCCAGAGATACCAGATTAGATGGCCCGAAATGGGTCCGCTACAGGAATAGAGAAAGCTTAGACGTATTATTCCAGTTTAAAGCAAATTAAATTGACTTTATAAAAAATCCCACAATTCCTAAAACGAGGAAAATCAATACCTAAATTACCTTTAATTTTCGCCTTCTATGTTAATTCTGAAAATGATTGCCGATGTATTCGCGTTATTTTTTGTGATTGGTTCGAGTGATTTCTCAGCGCCGAATTATTTTACGCTCAATTTATTATAAGAGCTCACAAATAGCCATTGTTACTATCGGATTCTTTCTAAGCCTATACCAGTACCGGATTTAATACAACTGCAAGCGTATTTTTGATTTTTTATAAAGACTACGTCTTAAAAACATTTCAAGAATTTATAGTGGTTAAGTAATGGCGGCGGTGGGATCGAAGTACTTCGATGGCAGAACAATCCTATGACGGACTTTGAAAGGGTGGTCAACCAAAAATTGAACAGTGTTTTCAAAATAAAATATGCCCATTAAACATTCTTAAAGACATTTTAAAGTTTTTGTGATTTTATCACAAGAAAATATGAATTTAAGTCAAATTTTTTTAATTCTTTTACAAATTCTACATTTTATAGCTTCAGAAAGTTCAGAAGGATTTAAAAATGTAACCTCTCGGGGGTTTTAACCCCCAAAACCCTACCCCTGCGCCCGGCACCTCACCACTAAGCGTGTGCTACACTAAAAGAAAAATCGTTCGTTGCATCAACAAATCCGATTCGTTTTTGCCATTTCGTTGCAGTAACGAAATATTAGGTTCCCACAACAGTCCGACTCGTTGCTGCAACGATGTGAACGTTTATGGCATGAACCCGATTTTTCGTACTTTTTGTAGTTTCGTTCCTGCAACAATTCAATATTCGTTGATGCAACGAAAATACACTCTTTCATGGGAAAACATTAATTAATACACAAAATCTATAAATTTCTGATTATAATCATTGTTTTTATACAAATCCATATTATTTTATCGAAATTTATTAAAATTAATGGAGTTTGGAATGGAACTAGGGTTTGGGGTCCGGGAATTCCCGAATCGTTTTTACCGGGAATTCCCGAAAAAATTTGGACGGGAATTCCCGGGAAAAAATTTTCAATTTCCCGGGAATACGGGAAATATTCAAAAAAAAAATAATTTATTTATTATGTTGATCAATAATTTAATGTTACTATATAAATTGGAATTTTTAGATGTATTTCAAATTCATATATGTATTTACATTACTGACAATAATGAGTATTTGTTGAGTACTTGTTTATATTATATTACTACAAACAAAACTTTTTAAATTCGCTAAATAGCCATTTTATGCGAAACCCAGTTAGGGGAATAAAAACTTTATGTGAAGCTATTTGCAGGATCTCTATTGTGATGTTCGATTGGGCCTACTAGCTTACAATTAAGAGACGTAATATGATGGCACCATCGTTACCCATTGATTTTTCTTAAATGGATCAACAAGAAAAATCTGGCAGCACAACTAAGAAAGTCGCAAGCTACTTGCTTGTTAAGCGAATAAATTCCATACAAATATGAAGCAATTATGCTCTATCGAAAACAGACTTGCTGCTCTAATAGCAGGAGGATGTTTACTGTTTTTAGCAAACATTTTTCCTGCTGTTACGGCTAGTGAATGGTAAATCGATTCCGATTCTAATCGAGAATCGATTCTGAGGGCTCAAAAACGATTCTTTTGGAATCGATTACATGTGTCCAACTTTATACTGGAATCGATTATCGATGCTTGGGAATCGAAATTTAATTTAATGAAAAACACCCAAAAAGTGGTGGTAACAAGTTGTGAAATTTAAAAGCTGCAATTTTATTAATTAAACAAAAGGAAATGACACTATGTGTGGAATTGATATAAAAAATTGACAGTGGTATAAAGGTTAGGAGCTTAATATGTACCAAACACTGGGGTTTTCATACCTCCAAACAGTCCAAGCATTTGGAAAAATTAAATTATTGCGTAAAAATACATCCCAATGCTAAAGTAGTAGACGATAATAAATTAACATATTATACAAAATATGCATAAATAAAACTGCCGATGGAAAAGTATTTTTAAGTGTTTATGGAATATTATTTATACAGAATTGATCCATGTAGAAAGTTTTATTGAAAATGGAGAGAGTTTTCTATTATAATATTATTTATATTTCGTGAAATAAAGTATTATATGTTAGATAAACACGAATTGTTAGTAACACCAATAAAAAATCTAACATATACTGAAAATACGGTGAATTAGTTCAGTCGATTTTTTCTTTGTCATTGCTCACTACCAACAATACAATTTCCTGAACTTTTGGATATCATTTAATTTTAATATCAAGATCTTCGAGAAAATCTGATATATTCATAATCGCATTTGACTAATGAAACTATCATTAGAACAACTTTTTATAGTTGCTTTCATGTTAGTGTTAATTAGAAAGTGTTAGTTTTGATGAAATATTACACAAAACTTGATCGAATTCATCAGTACTCAAAAGACCTCAAAATAAATGACTACTTTCAAAGCATAGTCTAGGCGAAAAAAATGAGAAACTTACTTTAAAATTCAGTATCTCAAAAACGAAGAAAAGCAATAGTTTGAAATTTGATAAACTTATAGACAACTTTCTTCTAAAAATATTAAAAAAATAAAAGTGTCCGCAGATTTCGAAATGTTAAATTTATTTTTAATTCCTAAAAGTAAAGGTGAACATTAAATTACATATTTTTGCGATGGTATCATTCAATAGATCGGAAAAAATCTATAAGAAAAACGTTTTCCAAAAACTGTATATATTATATATTATTCAGAATAGTCGATTAAGGAAGAGCACCTTAGTGTAAAACAACTAAAAAGGCGTAAAGTTCGGCCATGGCGATTCTTATATACTCTCCACCATGGATTGGAGATATTTTTATGCAAATTTAAATAAATTTAAAGTCCACTCTCGCTAGTAGGGAGAGGCTATCAAAACATTTGGACAGCGTGTATATCGTTCTTAAGTACCCTAACTTTGTTATTGTGGGCATTTTCTGTACTAGTTAGTTAAAATTATACCTCTCGAGTTTTATGGTTAAAAATTTCTACCGATTCCGATTAAGAATCGATTCTCAGGTCCGATTCTTCGATTCTAAGAATCGGATTCAAAAATTGTTGATCGGGAATCGAGAATCGATTCTTGTCCTCGATTACCATTCACTAGTTACGGCAGACAAATGCAGCTATTTCAGCAGCATGTTTCTGCTATTGAATGGAAGCATATTATTTGCCCAAAACAGCATTTTTTAGTGAATTACTCAGCATAACCCCTTTTTTACAAATAAACATATCCACATTTTATTTTCGATTAGTTTTTATTATATCATAAATTATAATTATTTGACATTAATTAAATTACTTACTCTGCTAAATACAAAAAATAACGTCAAGTTACTGACCTAACTTTAGTTTGTAGTTAACGGCAATTTCAACAAATAAAAATTTATTGATTAAACACTGGTTTAAGGGGGCTGCTCTCACGGGTCACGTCAAGTACTGCCTTTGAGCACCATTTTGAATTGAATAAGCACTACTTTAAAACGATTTGTCCAGATTCGTTCACACACCATATTTTTGTTATTATTTGTGCTGCAGTTTCAGACTATATGTATGTCTAATAGATATATGTATAGCTTAATTAGTGACACTAACTTACAACTAAAACCGATTGTTACCGCTAAATTCAGATTATGTTGTAATTGTAAAGGACTCAGAGTAAAATATATACTAGAGAAATCGAATAACTATTAAACGGATTCATTAACCCACTGTGAGCCAGTTGAATATATTAAAAATACGCGTTTATTTAGCATTTGACTCGGACCAAGCGCCATTAATCTTTTTAAATTTTAATTAACAGCAACAATTTTCAGCAGACAGCAAACTTTTAAGCAGTGTGGCTGCTGAAGCACAACTGCAGATAATTTGCTGTTATAGCAGACAAAATGCTGTAATAGCAGAAATAGTGCATTCTGATGGCCAGCAAACAATGTCTGCTGTTAATGACAGTCTTTATATTCTAAGTGTATGTACTAAAGCTGAGGAAAATTGAACTTCGTATTGAACTTTTCACAAAGCAAGTAAAATTTACACAAAGTGAGGATTTTTTTCTTCAAACCATGAAGACATGTTCACTTAATCTGAGGAAAATTTTTAATTAATGAATCATTAGGGCTGGCTGTTTTTCTTTAAGTCGGGATAACAAGCTGCGAACGTAAATCAAAATTTTATTTTTTCGCTCAAATATGAAAAATATGTTTTCACATTATCGCCAACTACAATATAAATATTTGTATAAAAAATCAAAATATATTGTGTTGACTTTTTTGGACTTTGCTTCGATAACCATAATTTTGACTTATACTGGATAAATATCCAGGCTAAGTCCAAAATTTTTAATACAAAATAATTTTTTCAAAATTTGTTGAAGACAATTTAAAAAAAATCTTTTTTATTTTGAGAGAAATTTTAATTTGTGTACCCTCACGCTACAGAGTAGGAGGGTATATATCATTTGGGGCAGAAAAAAAGTGTAACGCATTAAAGGAGTGACTTAAGACCCTAAGTATGTTTGGACCAAATCCGTTTCACGACTTTTTAAAACTTAGTTTAAGTTGGAATATGGGCGAAATTGCCACGCCCCTTCTGGTACCTCCTACACAAATAGCCAACATTCCAATGCACACTGGTCCCAAATCCATTTTTTATGGCATAAAGTCGAAAAATAAACATACAGTCTTGTAATTTTGCACATTTGCTAGACATATCATACGTAAAAAAATAAAAATAAAATTGGGCCGATAGGACCACGCCCACTACCACCACCCATATAAACTCAATATATAACCAACAAAATTATCACCCTGTATTGGTACAGGGTGACCAAAAACAAAACTTTATGAAAGCTTAAAAGAATGAAGAGTTGTTTATTTTGACGAAATTGGGTTTTTCTAAACATTATTACAAAAGCAAAATATATCATACAAATAGTATACTTTAAACTGCAATTTAAATAATTATTTCAAGAAATAAAGTAAAATGTATACATGTGTACAAAAAGGTGAATGATGTTGTATACCATTTTAAAGGTACTTTCAATACTTTTTAAATAAAATATTGATGGGTCTCGTACACAAAACTAATTCAGAGATATAATCATATATATGACTATGGCTAATCAAAAACTGTGCTAAAATGAAATGAAAATATAAACTACAACCTCAGACGAACACTTTCACATTTACACTTTGAGTCAAGTTGAGTCATACATATAACTTTTGCTCCACGACATTTATAGATTATGTTCTCTACAAATCACAAAATTACAATACCTATGAATACTTACAAGACCACAATAATCATAAAATGTTAATTATAATTTTTCAACTACTAACTCTTGCCGTCAGTTTTCATAATATAGTCACTTTATTATTTTCTTTTTAAGTCTTGATTCTAATTAATTTGTAAAACTGCTTTATATCAAAATTAATCCCACTTTTTTTAACCGCAAAGTTTAAGTACCATTCAGGCTTGTGGTGTTGCCACCTAATTTTCTCCAGTATATTTTCTTGATTGCTTGGAGTGTTGCCATAAAGAAAATATATACACATTTACCGCTTTCCAATTTTAATATTTTTGAATTTCTGCCAAAAAAAAAATGAATTTGGGACCATAGTTAAATTAAAACCCATATAACTTCCACGCGGATGTTCGGAATCAGCTATATTTTGGTATTTGACAATGTTCTTATAATCACTTTAAGTGTACTAAATATGACAAGTTTTGCCACGCCCCTTCCAGTACCTTCCACACATATCATGCAAATCTATGTAAAATTAATAACTTCTATACTGATGATGGGAATACTGTGAAATTTAATATTTAGCAATGTTTTTATAGTGGATACATTCGCATGGAATATGGGCGCAATTGCCACACCCCTTCTTGTACCTCCCACACAAAGTGACATAAACCGTGGTTACAATAAAACAGACATAGCTTACATACGGGTAATCCAAATCATTTGCAATTTTATATGTTTATAATCACTTTAAACCTAAAAAATATTTACGCTTTAGCCACGCCCCTTCCTGTACCTCCCACACAATTGTCTCTATCCTAGGTAATATTAAATCCTTCACAACGTTTATACTGGTACATGGAATCCACTGTGACTTAATATTTGATCATGTTTTTACAATTGTTTTATAAATGTGGAAGCTGGGACCATGTACCACAAACCTCCTAGCACCTTCCACATAAATTACCCCGTCCTAAGTAAAATAAAATTCCTTATACCTACCGTATAGTGTATGTTCTCTGAGAGTGAGGGTATATATAGGTCGCTTTTGCCGACTAAAGCTTACTTACATGTTTTTATATCCCATATGTTCGAATCATTGGTAATAGAAACAATATTTATTGCCAAATATTATTTATATAATATATATATATATATGGGGCAACGCTATATATATATATATATATATATAGTGTTGCCCATGATATTTTGTTGGATGAAAACGAATGTTTATAGGAGTTTTGAATAATGGTTTTGTCTATTTGGTCTATTGGAGTCTATTTGGTGTTGAAAACGTTTCAGAATATTCTGCCACTGAAAGAGAAATTATTGTTGCTGAAATTAGCCTTTTGTCCGAACTGAACGAAACAATAAAAAATAGTACAAATTCCAGCAAAAAACGAAAAGTAGAATCGAATGACATACAAGATGATTTGTTATATTTAGATAAATCGAAAAAAGAACTCAAAAACTTAAACATGCTCTTCTTTCTATTGCTCCGACTTCAAAAAAGAGTTTTTTCTAATTTTCATGACTATTTTGGGGACAAAGATTACCAAATATTCCATGGTTGCTGACGCAACAACAAATTATTGATAATATTTTGAAAATGTGTTATATTTTGGAGATAACTGCGGGTTTTTCATAACAATTTTGGGGACAAGGAAAAAATGCATCTAGCAAGCCTGTAAAAGAACCATACTATGCAAACAAAAGAGAAAAGTTGTGTGTACACCTCCAGGATGGGGGAGACCCCATAAAGTATATATATTCCCCTAATATTTAGACTATTTAATCAATTTCTTTGAAAATTTCTTATTTTTATACACCTGAAATTTGTTTCGTACATTCCTCTAGTAACGTGTAATCACTAAAAAGTACAAAAAAAAAATTAGCGGGTGAAATGGGACAATAGGGATAAAAATGGTACCAATGGTACGACAACAGCTAGAAGCATGAAATTCGGTGTGTACATCCCTATAATTATGTAGACAAGTACATTTAAAAGATTTTTCGAAATTTGTACTTTTAAGGGATACAATAGGAAAAGAGTGATAAAAATTGTACCAACCAAACCGCTGAAGTTAAAATCATGAAATTCGGTGTATGTATTTATCTGACTGCGAGACGCGAAAC
>CANDYM010000133.1:0-92065 GCA_947397865.1 Polietes domitor
TACATTAGGTTGGGTCACGATAATAAATTGCAACGGTCACCCCCCAGAAATGATGATTGGATTGTTTAATGATGATCTGCAAAATATTTCTATCTGTGAGCTAAACACTCTACAAATCATGTTCTTTTCCCGTGTAATTTGTATACCCCCACCTTCAGGATGGGGGTATACCAACTTTGTCATTCCGTTTGTAACACCTTGAAATATCGACCTGAGACCCAATATATATTCTTGATCGTCATAGAATTCTAAGACAATCTAGCCATGTCCGTCTGTTGAAAGCACGCTAGCATCTAAACGAACGGAGCTAGGACGTCCAAATTTTCCATAAATGCGTCTTATAGTCGTAGATCAGTTGGGCTTGTAACTGGGCGAAATCGGTCCAGAGGGAAATTTTTTTTCCCTCACAAGGACTGAAAATACTCCTAAAAATCCTTAATATTTACAGTATTTCATAATGTGCACCATTAAGTGATTCTTATTCGTAGGATGTGAAATGGGGCAAAAAGAGATAAAAATGGTACTATCAAACGTCAACAGCTAGAAACACAAAATTAGGTGTGTACATTCCTCTAACTGATTAGATACATAATATAAAATATTTTTTCCCAAATTCGTACTTTTAAGGTGTAAAATGGGAATAGAGGGATAAAAATGACACCAACCCAAGGTCTGCACCTAGAATAATGAAATTCCGTGTATACATTCCTCTGATTGCATAGACACGTAAAATGAAAGAATTATTCGAAATTCGTACTTTTTGGGGTTAAAATGGAAAAAGGGGATAACAATTGTAAAGGGTGATTTTTTAAGAGCTTGATAACTTTTTTTTTTAAAAAAACGCATAAAATTTGCAAAATCTCATCGGTTCTTTATTTGAAACGTTAGATTGGTCCATGACATTTACTTTTTGAAGATAATTTCATTTAAATGTTGACCGCGGCTGCGTCTTAGGTGGTCCATTCGGAAAGTCCAATTTTGGGCAACTTTTTCGAGCATTTCGGCCGGAATAGCCCGAATTTCTTCGGAAATGTTGTCTTCCAAAGCTGGAATAGTTGCTGGCTTATTTCTGTAGACTTTAGACTTGACGTAGCCCCACAAAAAATAGTCTAAAGGCGTCAAATCGCATGATCTTGGTGGCCAACTTACCGGTCCATTTCTTGAGATGAATTGTTCTCCGAAGTTTTCCCTCAAAATGGCCATAGAATCGCGAGCTGTGTGGCATGTAGCGCCATCTTGTTGAAACCACATGTCAACCAAGTTCAGTTCTTCCATTTTTGGCAACAAAAAATTTGTTAGCATCGAACGATAGCGATCGCCATTCACCGTAACGTTGCGTCCAACAGCATCTTTGAAAAAATACGGTCCAATGATTCCACCAGCGTACAAACCACACCAAACAGTGCATTTTTCAGGATGCATGGGCAGTTCTTGAACGGCTTCTGGTTGCTCTTCACTCCAAATGCGGCAATTTTGTTTATTTACGTAGCCATTCAACCAGAAATGAGCCTCATCGCTGAACAAAATTTGTCGATAAAAAAGCGGATTTTCTGCCAACTTTTCTAGGGCCCATTCACTGAAAATTCGACGTTGTGGCAGATCGTTTGGCTTCAGTTCTTGCACGAGCTGTATTTTATACGGTTTTACACCAAGATCTTTGCGTAAAATCTTCCATGTGGTCGAATAACACAAACCCAATTGCTGCGAACGGCGACGAATCGACATTTCACGGTCTTCAGCAACACTCTCAGAAACAGACGCAATATTCTCTTCTGTACGCACTGTACGCATTCGTGTGGTTGGTTTAATGTCCAATAAAGTAAACTGAGTGCGAAACTTGGTCACAATCGCATTAATTGTTTGCTCACTTGGTCGATTATGTAGACCATAAATCGGACGTAAAGCGCGAAACACATTTCGAACCGAACACTGATTTTGGTAATAAAATTCAATGATTTGCAAGCGTTGCTCGTTAGTAAGTCTATTCATGATGAAATGTCAAAGCATACTGAGCATCTTTCTCTTTGACACCATGTCTGAAATCCCACGTGATCTGTCAAATACTAATGCATGAAAATCCTAACCTCAAAAAAATCACTCTTTACTAACCAAATGACAGCAGCTAGAGTCATGAAATTCGGATTATACATTCCTCTGACTGCGTAAAATAAATGGTTTTTCCAAATTCGTACTTTCAAGGGATACAATGGGAACAGTGGGATAAAAATGGTACCAACTAAACGTCTACCGCTAGAATGACGAAATTCGGTTTGTACATCCCTTAAATTCCGTAGACACGTAAAATGGAGAGATTTTATAAAATCGTACTCTTAAGGGGGTAAAATGGGGAAAAAGTGACAAAAATGGTATCAAAAACGGCTACAGTTAGAATGATGAAATTCGGTGTATACATTCATCTAATTTCGTAGACAAGTAAAATAACGAGATTTTAGAAAGTCACGCTCGTAAGAATAAAATGGGGAAAAAGGGATAAAAATGGTACCAACCAAATGAACGCAGCTAGAATCGTGGAATTAGGCGTATACATTCCACTGAGTGCATAGGCACGCAAAATAAAAAGATTTTTTCTAATTCATACTTATTTACTTTTACGGCAAAATTTGGTTGAATTATGACGTTAGGTTATCTTGTCCTGTGTGCGTCTGATAATGAATTTTCAAAATTGTTACTTTGGAATTGCAATAGGATGGAAATACAACCAAATATCACCCACTATCTACCAATATTTATATCATTTAAGCTTTTTTGAAGATTTCTGACTTACTTTTATTTACTTTTTGAATTGACTTGCAGTATTATTTCGATATATATTTATAATATTAACGTATTGGTAGCCTTGCCTTATAAGTGTGGTTTGAAATAATAAAAATATTATATTTATTTATAAAATTATTTTTTCAATATTTTTATTTGTTTTGGTTTGGCTATATCAAGAAAATTTACATTTTCCTGTAATGTTACTGCACTTCTACGAAAATCGATAGCCTCTGTGGAATGCAATCCATGGTTGAGGGTATATAACTTAACGCCTTTTTTACATGTTTAATGTTGCATATTTGTCCAAAATCCAAAATCTGAATTAATAGATCCTTGGAAGCACTTTAAATAAAAATTTGTATTCTTGTCTTAGAATAACCCTTTGGTCGTATTATTGGGAGGTTATATTGATTTTTGGTGGTTTTTCAATGTGACTGCTAAAAGTTCATATTTCTTGGAAACATTTTGTAAGAGATATTATGAAAAATAAATAGAATAAGAATCAAGACCTTTCGAATGAGACCTAAATGATGAATATCGGACGAAAAACGACGTCACTGACACCATGTTTGTAAAATAATTTAATGCAGGAGATGGAATTTAAGAGCCAAAATTTTCAAACCCTATTTACAACAAATAAAAAGGTGTTAAGTTCGTCGGGGAAGAATATTATGTACTCCACATTCCACAGTATTAGCGGCAAATTAGAAGCTGCCAATTTTACATAGAAGTGCACTACCATATTAGGAAAATTGTGATGCTTCATTATTATAATATTAATAGGCATCTACTATATCTATCTATACTGATCACTGATCACTCCCCAGACCAAACAGCTAGAGCTAGTATCATGAAATTTGGTGTGAACATTTCTCTTACAGTGTAGAGGTGTGATAAGACGGGACTTTTCGAAATTCGTACTTTTAAGGGGTAAAAAGGGATAAAAATGGTACCAACGCAATGACCAAACGGCTGGGCCTAGAATCTTGAAATTTGGTAAAAAATCCTCTTATAGCTTCAACGCGCCCAAGAAAATATTTTTCAAAATTCGTACTTTTTGGGTGTGAAATCGGGTAAAAAGAGATAAAAATAGTACCAATAAAATGGATGGAGCTGAAACCATCAAATTCGGTGTGTACATCCCTCAAAATGTTTAGAATCGAAAAATGAAGGAATTTTTCGAAATTTGTACTTTTAAAGGGAAAAGGGGATAAAAAAGGTACCAACAACACGGATGACGCTGCAATAATGAAATTCGGTGTGTATATTCGTTTTACAGCGCAGATCACTAATAAGAAAGTATTTTTCGAAATCTATACTTTTAAGGGATTAAATGGGATACAAATTGTACCACCATCCTGACCAAACGACAGGGCCTAGAATCTTGAAATTTGTAACGGGCATTACTTTTATGGCACGAATGCGACCAAGAAAATATTTTTAAATTCGTACTTTTTGTGGGTGATATCGTGTAAAAAGGGATAAAAATGGTACCAATCAAACGGATGGAGCTGGAATAATAAAATTCGGTGTGTACATACCTCAAACCCCTTAGAAACGCAAAATCACCGAATCTTTTTAAATTCGTACTTTTAGTAGGTAAACGGGGAAAAGGGAATAAAAAGGTACCAACAACACGGATGACGCTACAATAATGAAAATCGGTATGTATATTCGTTTTACAGCGCACATCACTGATAAGAAGGCATTTTTCAAAATTTGTAATTTTAAGGGATTAAATGGGATACAAATTGTAGAATCGTGAAATACGGTGTGTATATTCCTCTGACAGTGTAGACGCGAAACATTAACTGATTTTCAATATTTATACTTTTAAGTTGAACTTGGAAAAAAGCAATTAAAATGGATTCTGCAATAGAATTGGATTGTATCAAATGTGCACTTAAAAGGGGGGAGTGGATCAAAAGTGGTGCAAAAGGTACCAACCAAAATTGGGGATTTGGGATACAGATAGTACCAACCAAAGTTTTCAGCTAGAATATGAAAAGAAATTCGGTGTTTACACTTCTCCGAGTACATAAATTAATTTTTCGAAATTTGTATGTTTAAGGGCACAGAAAGAGTTATGTGTGATTATTGTATTCGCTATCCCCGACAAAATAAAAGATAGATACAAAATGTTTGTTCCATTTATAAGTTCAGATTTCAAGTAACGCACCGGTATAGAAGTTATGGTTTTAATTTTCACTTGGATAGGGACTACAAATGACGCGGGAAAGCATACATATTTTGTAGGTTTAAAGTGATTATAAAAACATTTTCAAATATCGAATTGCAACTAATTTCAGCCATACGTATGGAAGTTATATCAGTTTTATTTTGACCAGAGCTTATGTCAATTTGCGTGGAAAATATAGAAGTTATATTAGGTTTAATTTTACGTACGGGTCGTTTGTTTTGGAATATGGACTATACGTGTGGGGGTACCATAAGATGTATATAAATTTCCGCCATTTCCGAATTTAAACTAAGTTTGGGAAAATAGTACTATGTGCAGAGTTTGTATAAATTCAGTAAGTCCCTTCCAGAGTCATCGTGAAGACCAGCGAGCCAGACAGACGTGAAAGGGACTTGGGACATACTTATGGTTTTAAATCTATCCTTCAATGCGTTACACTTTTTTCCATCCCTAATGATATATACTACTCTGTAGTGAGAGTATAATTTTCACAGCTTAAGAAAGAAACGTGCAAATAATTTTCTACTTTATGAAAATTTATTTCTACTTTTATGATTTTTTTGTAGAAAAATTGTTTTCATTTTGTGCCTATAAATTAAACTATTGACTACGTATAAACGCTGAAAGTAATATCCTTACACTAAGGCAATTTAAAAATATAAAAAAAAAACAGTTTGAATACCGATACAAACTACTGTCAATACCATACCATTTTGCCGCGTACGAAGTAGCGGGTATTTGCTAGTAAAAATATAAAACTTGAAGGCAGCAGTCTTCAAAAATATGTCTTAAATAGTATTAGGTACTAGAAACAATTTCCCTTAAGCCCGATTTTCCCAATATGCAATTTCTCGATTTCAGCTACAGCCTAAATGTCTGTTCCATTTTGATAGGAAAAGTTATAATATTGAAGATTCAATATCTTACAGAGTGGAATATACACACCTAGTTTCATGATTTTAGCTACAGCCATTTGATTGGTACAAGTTTCACTTCTTTTTCCATTTTGACCTTAAAAGTATGAATTTAGATAAGCTCGTACCTCTTTTTTTCCGCGTCGATGCACTGTGGGGTCTCTGCCCGAAATCAGTGGCAAAAATCAAAAAAATGATAACAGCTTTTGGTAATACTAATAATACCAATTAATATTAAAATAATTAATAATACCAATTAAAAGTGATCAAAAATCCGAAAACCAATTCAAAATCGGACAAAAATTGTGGTTTATAGAGCCGCGCAAATTTAAATAATTTCTGCAGAACTCAAGAAAAAGCAAAAAGTGAAAAAAAGATTCATAATTGAGTTGCGTCTTTGGTCTCGTTTGAAAGGTACGTTAGATGAAATGAAGTAAAACGAAAATTCTATATTATGTTTTGATTAGTTTTGGAAGACATTACTTTTAGGTGGTTTAGTACTCATTACTCTATCGTATTCAATTAAAGATGGCTGCCGATACTTGCCTATTCGCATATTATTATAGTAAAAGTGTGGCTCCTCCAACACAAATTTATTTTTTTCGCATTTTATAAAGCAACATATTTGAAGTGCTATGACTGCCAGCGTCTTGAAATTTTGTGAGAGTTCCTTGGGTATTAATTTGGAAAGTTGTACAAAAAATGGGCGGAATTGCAAAAGGGGGCGTGGTACCGCCCATACGAAATTAAAATCTATTATCAAATATATTTATTTCTATGACACCGAGAGTTCTGAAACTTTATAAGAATCCATCCACTATTAATCTGGGGGCGTGGCACATCCCATTACAAGACACCCAGTTTCCTGAAATTCTGTGAGTTCATTAATTTTCATTTGCTTAGGCAAGAACCTTATCTAAAAATTAGAACCCAATATATAGTCCGTTATATGGCAACAAGAATCTTGATATTTTGTGTGATTTTATTGAGTATTATTTTTTAAATTTGTGGAAAAAGCGAGCGGTACGAGAAAAGTGACGAGAGGCGTGACACTTCTCACATAAAGTAAAAATATATCCCTATTTTTCTTATAAAAACTTTTGTCTCTTTTTGGAACTTCAAAAAATAAAAATAAAAAATAATATTTTATTGAGTATTATTTTTTAAATTTGTGGAAAAAGCGAGCGGTACGAGAAAAGTGACGAGAGGCGTGACACTTCTCACATAAAGTAAAAATATATCCCTATTTTTCTTATAAAAACTTTTGTCTCTTTTTGGAACTTCACACAGATAGGAGATATAGGCTATATATTTAAAAAACTAGTACTCGGGGCGGGAGGAGCGTGGCAAATAATAACATAATATATATGAATAACTTTCATATATAAAGGGTGTTTTTTATAGGGGTATAGAACTTTAAGTTGGCATCACTTTTTTAACTGGCGGCCATTTTGTCAGCTGTCAAGTGATTAATATTTAGTTTGGTTTGCCATTTCATCATGAACAGGTTGACAAAAGAACAACGCTTGCAAATCGTGCAAATTTATTTCGAAAGTAATGGTTCAGTTCGCGAAGTTCACCATTTTATGGTCGACATAATCGTCCATCAGAGCAATTAATTCGGTTAACCATGGATCGTTTTCGCACTACGTTTACTCTATGTGATAATACGCATCCGCAGAGACGTCGAACAGTGCGCACCGAAGAAACAATTGCCGCTGTAGAGCAAAGTGTTGAAGAGGACCCGAATGAATCGATTCGCCACCGTGCACAGCAATTGGAGCTGCACAGCAATTGGAGAAAGTGGTTGAAAATTGGACCTGTAGAATTGGCTATATTCGAGCCAGCCGCGGCGGCCACATGCCCGAAATCATATTTAAACATTAATGACATAAAATTATCCTTCCAATAAAGCTAAATTGATGGACATTAAAACGATTTTCTTGTGTTTTATTTCAATTCGAAGTTCTATACCTCAATAAAAAACACCCTATATTACTGAACTCGAAAAAAGAGCAATATAAACCCGAATTTTGATTTTACGGTCCATGTGTTTTTTGTCTGGAGAAGCTTACTTTAATTATATCGCTAAATTAATGAATATATGTTGTGTTAGAGCAAAAATAAATGAAAAATGATTAGTTTGGTAACAAAAAAGTAAATGTAAACGAACTAGAAATATGATGTTTTTGAAAAGAAAGAAACACCATATTAGACGTCTGCTTTTAATGTCATGATTGAATATCTAGTGCCATTTTAAAGCTTATGATGTCTTCTGTGCAACAAAATTTAACTTTTGTGAATGTGTTCACTAGTTTAAAAGTTATGAATTTTGCAACGATTAAAGTCAAAAGGACCCACTGTGCGACGTAGACAGACAGACAGACAGAGAGAAAATACTGAATGCCATGATTCTAGCTCCAGCCGTTTTACTGTTGCCCAATTTACGACTCAAAAGTGATTCTAATCCGATCGGTATAATTAACAATGGGTCTATCTCCCTTCCTTTTGGGTGTTACAAACAAATGCACAAAGACATACTACTCTCATGGAGTGTATAAAAATACTATTAAGGTCCAATAATTCGACCAATATGTTACTTTAAGACAAGAATCAAAATTTATATTTGAAGTGCCTTCAAGGGTCTATTAATTCATAGAATTCATAGAAAACAAAAAAAAACACGGGAATAAGATGATTCTTAGCGGTGTTTTCAGGAGCGTTTAGCTCATCTAGGAACGAAATATTTAGCAAATCATCATTAAATAATCCAAACTTTTCTTTTTGGTGAGGTGACACGAAATTTTTTTTCCATTTGTATGGACCCAGACTAATGTACATATATATGTATGTTACTGTGTTGCTATCGATTAAACCGGTTGTATTGTATGAGTAAAAATCGACTTTTCTGCACCTTTTATCGAAAAGAAGATAAATGAACAAGTAATGCGATTATATTGCGTTCTAACTCGCAACAGACCTCACAGATAAGAGCGAGATGAGTGTAAGCAATAAAGCTTGTTGTGAAATGGCCTTGTTTCACATTTCTTTCTTTTGATGTTTTTATACCCTCCACCTTACGATGGAGTTTATATTCATTTTGTCATTGAGTTTGTAACCCCATAAACTATATACGGGCATTTTCCTGGTCACATACGTGACTGTCGTACGTTTCAAAGGAGGGATGTCCTTTATTTTGAAGACTTAAAAGTTATCTTAAAGTAGTTGCAAAGAAACCGCTTTTCACTAGTTTCCATCCTGTTCGTTAGAACTTACAATAGGAAATATAACACAATGTTCATTTAGTATGAAGATTAGATTAGATTACAGATTAGTAACGCAAATTAACATTCAATAAATTAGCATTAAATAAATTAACACGACTAAATTTTCGTATCTATAACACTGTCCAACAAATTAAGACTTTTTGAATGGAACAGGCACGGGTTACAACAAGAGGTGTTATTTTGGTATTCAAAGAAAAAATGCCATTTTTTGAGATAAATGATCGGATGTTTATTTCATAATAAAGAGGACGGCATGCCGTTAATAATGAACCAGTAAGGAAAGGCTAAAGTCGGACGGGGCCGACTCTATGATACACTCCACTTTCAATCCGAATACAATTCAATTCGGTGAAAAAGTGAAAACGGGAATTTTTTTTGTATCCTGTAAATGTATGTGTTTGACAAAAAATGTTAAATCGGAAAGGACATTTGTATGAGGATATATTGAAACCTGGAACGAAATAGGTGAAATATAAAATGTGTAGTTTGGCCAAAATCGGTTAAACTTATGGGAGCAACATTTGAATTTGGGCTATATTTAAATCTGAACCGACTTACCCACTTTCACCATAGTTTTGTTTAGTTAGATTATAAGATGTTGTGCGAAATTTAAAGAAAATCGAGCACAATATGTGGCTTTTAAAGCGGCAAAAGTCAAAATGGGAGCGAGATTTTTATGGGGGCTATATCTAAATCTGAACCGATCTTACCCAATTTCTGCATAGTGTTTCTAGTTGTATTATAAGATGTTGTCCCAAATTTAAAGAAAATCGGGTACAATATATGGTTTTTAGAGCGCAAAATTCAAATCGGGAGCGACATTTGTATGGGGCCTATATCTAAATCTGAACCGATCTAGCCCGCTTTAGCCACAGGTGTTTCTAGTTAGATTATAAGATGTTGTGCCAAATTTAAAGAAAATCGATTAGAATATGTGGCATTTAAAGCGGAAAAGTCAAATCGGGAGCGACATTTATATGGGGGCTATATCTAAATCTGAACCGATCTTACCCAATTTCTGCATAGGTGTTTCTAGTAAGATTATAAGATGTTGTGCCAAATTTAAAGAAAATCGAGTACAATATGTGGTTTCTACAGAGGAAAATGTCAAATCGGCAACGACATTTGTATGGGGGCTATATCTAAATCTGAACCGATTTGACCTATTTTCACCATAGATGTTCTTAGTTTAAATATAAGATGTTTTGCCAAATCTGAAGACAATCTGATACAATATGTGGTTTCTAGAGCGGAAAAAGTCAAATCGGAAGCGAAATTTGTATGGGAGCTATATATAAATCTGAACCGATCTGACCGATATTCACCATGGGTGTTTCTAGTGGGAATATAAGATGTTTTACCAAATCTGAAGACAATCTGATACATTATGTGGTCTCTAGAGCGGAAAAAGTCAAATCGGGAGAGAAATTCGTATGGGAGCTATATATAAATCTGAACCGATCTAACACATTTTTACCACAGGTGTTTCTAGTAACAATATAAGATGTTTTGCCAATTTTAAAAAAAATCTGTTGTAATATGTGGTATCTAGAGTGAAAAGAGTCAAATCGGGAGTGAAATTCGTATGGGGGCTATATCTAAATCTGAACCGATTTTCTTCAAATTAAATAGCGTTCGTCCTTATCCCGAAAAACATCGTTGTGCAAAGTTTCATTTGCGACCTGTATCGTGATTACAAGAATAGATGGACGGACGGACGGACGGGCAGACAGACAGACAGACAGACGGACATTGCTAAATCGACTCAGAAAGTGATTCTAAGACGATCGGTATAATTAACAATGGGTCTATCTCGTTTCCTTTTGGGTGTTACAAACAAATGCACAAAGACATAATACTCTCGTGGAGTGTATAAAAACAACATCAGCCAAATGGCCAGCAAGACCACGCTTACAGGACCATATCCTTTTCATGAAATTTTCCATAACCAAATCGCAAAGTGGCTGCCTGCCCTATGTCCTCGATAGCCTCACGAATTCTATCTTTGAGGTTTTGAATCGACGCTGGGCTGTTGGCGTAGACCTTATCTTTCACGTGGCCCCAAAGGAAGAAGTCGCAAGGTGTTAAATCACAAGATCTCGGTGGGCAATTGTGATCACCTCTTCGAGAGATAACACGGTCCGGAAACTTTTCCGGTAAAAGAGCAATGGTTTCGTTGCTTGTGTGGAACGTAGCGCCGTCTACCATCCAACTCCGACCATAAAAAATCATTAATCATCTCTCGATAGCGCAAATCATTCACCGTAACTGTTGATCCAACCTCATTTTCGAAAAAGTAAGTTCCAATGACCCCGCCGGACCATAAACAGTCACACTATGACGATGCAGAAGCTTCTCAACAATAACTCTTGGGTTTTCGGAGCCCCAGATGCGACAGTTTTGCTTGTTGACGTAGCCACCGAGCTGGAAATGGGCCTCATCAGTCAAGATGATTTTTCGACGGAATTCCGGATCATTTTCATTTATGAATTTTAATAATTTCAATGAGTTGTTGAAGCGTGTATCGTTTCATTTTTATACCCTACACCACTTCGTGGGCTAGGGTATTATAAGTTAGTTTCGCGCCAAATGTTTGTAACACCAAGAAATAATTGAGCTAGACCCACCTTTAAGTCTGTCTGTCCGTCCGTCTGCTGCCCATCTAAGCTTGTTCGCACTCTACAGGTCGCAATTGTTGCCGATTGTCATGAAACTTGGCAGAAGTTATTTTTTCTGGCCAAGGACCATCGGTATTGAATTTGAAGGAAATCGGTTCAGATTTAGATATAGCCCCCATACAAATGTCGCTCCCGATTTCACTTTTTCCGCCCTATAAAGCACATATAGTACCCGATTTTCTTCAAATTTGGCACAACTTCTTATAATCCAACTAGAAACACCTATGCAGAATTTGGGTAAGAGCGGTTCAGATTTAGATATAGCCCCCAGACAAATGTCGCTCCCGATTTGACATTTTCTGCTCTAGAACCCACATATTTTTCCCGATTTTCTTTAAATTTGGCACAACATCTTATAATCCAACTAGAAATACCTATGCAGAAATTGGGTAAGATCGGTTCAGATTTAGATATAGCCCCTATACTAATGTCGCTCCCAATTTCACTTTTTCCGCTTTAGAAACCACATATTCTACCTGATTTTCTTTAAAATTGGCACAACATTTTATAATCGAACTAGAAACACCTATGGTGAAAGTGGGTAAGATCGGCTCAGATTTAGATATAGTCCCCATACAAATGTCGACCCGATTTGACCTTTTCTGCTCTAAAATCCACATCTTGTACCCGATTTTCTTTAAATTTGGCATAAAATCTTATAATCGAACTAGAAACACCTATGCAGAATTTGGGTAAGATCGGTTCAGATTTAGATATAGCCCCCAAACAAATGTCGCTCCCGATTTGACTTTTTCCGCTTTAGAAACCACATGTTTTACCCGATTTTCTTTAAATTTGGTACAACATCTTATAATCCAACTAGACTCACATGTGCAGAAAGTGGGTAAGATCGGTTCAGATTTAGATATAGCCCCTATAAAACTGTCGCTCCCTATTTCACTTTTTCCGCTTTAGAAACCACATATTGTACCTGATTTTCTTTAAAATTGGCACAACATTTTATAGTCGAACTAGAAACACCTATGCAGAATTTGGGTAAGATCGGTTCAGATTTAGATATAGCCCACATACAAATGTCGCTCCCTACTTCACTTTTCCGCTTTAGAAACCACATATTGTACCTAATTTTCTTTAAAATTGGCACAACATTTTATAATCGAACTAGAAACACCTATGGTGAAAGTGGGTAAGATCGGTTTAGATTTAGATATAGCCCTCATACAAATGTTGCTCCCGAATGTTTATACGATTTTTATAAGCCAAAGGGGGCGCACAGTGGTTCAGAATCAAAATCCATCGGCCAAAATTCAAAAACTTGTTCTTGTTTTAACATATTTTTATGTGTTTGTTTGTACTGCGATGAAAAATTTTTAAGTTTTTTGTATTTCAAATTTGGAAAATTGAAAAAAAGTAATTTCTTTTTTTTTTTGATTTTGTCGAACTGTCACAGAATTTAAGAGATTTTACACAATTTTTTTAAATTTTTTTATTAGAAATTGCGGTTTCTTAGCTTTATTATGTCGCCAAAACTAGTTTTGTGCTAAATATAGTTTGGTTGTAATGAATATTGTAAAAAATATCCTTTTTGAACAAATCGAGCCATTACCGCCAAAATAATGTATCCCACAATATAATCGATTTTTGTTTTTTTTATCGAAATCGATATTTCAACATCATTTGCATGATCTGTCAAAATTTCATGTTTTGTTTATAATGTTTACATTATAAATTTTAAAACAATAGCTTTATTCAAACTGATTTTATTTAAAAAAAACCTTCCCCAGTAAATTTTCGAGTTTGTGGGATACATTTTTTCGGCGGTTATGGCTCGAAATGTCTGAATTTGGATCAACACAACTTTTTTCCTTCAAAAGCCTTTAACGAAATATATACATATTTGGAAAGGTTGGTTTTTTTCAATTTTGGGCCGATTTTTAAAATATATGAGATTTCCCGATTTTTAATGTTAATATCTCAGAATAATTTTTACAGAACTCAAAAATGTCTATTAGAACAAAAGTTATTGGCCGATGGATTTTTATTGTGAACCACTGTGGGGCGCACAGTGGAATATTTTCATACAAGCTGCGGCAAAAAATTAGAAGGAATAGAGCTAGGACCTTGAAATTTCGCACACATCCCTTATATCGTCAAATTAGATCAAAAACAATTTTTTTGTTTAAATCCGCCCTCAACCACGCCTACCTGCCATGCAAGTTAAAATGAAAAACGTCATAAATTTCTTATTTTAATGTATATGTGAATAAAAATCATTACCAGAGATTTCATTTGAGTCGAAAATTAAATGAAAATTGTCAGTGCCACGCCCAACGCCCAAACAAAAATTTTAGTTTTTTACGATTTTCGAAAATTTTGATAAAAGTTATTTTATTTTTTAATCGATGACAAACGGTTATTATAACTTTATAAATAACATAAAATTAATATAGCTGCCCAATATTTACGTGCGCTCGCATGGTATAAAACCTTGCATACCTAAAGTATGCTTTAAATAAATTTTCCAAAAATACATTAACAGAGAACAACGAAGAATGTATTGCTTCATTTTTGGCTTAGAAGGTTTTACCATTTCAGTAATTAAATCGATGTTGGTAGCTATAATCAGAATATTCTTTTTAAAATGAAAATCAATAAGACAATAGTTTAATAAAATTTGTAAATGCCGAGGCATCGGTCGGCCTCGTGAATATAGTTTTATACTGTAGAAAAATAGAAATACTAAATAAATAAAACCTTCAGGTAAACCTCTGTCTGAACAGGAAAAACGTAATTATACTTTTTTTAAATGCAAAAGAACACCTCAAGAGCTCCTATTTTCTACGAACTAAACGAAATTTCAATACGATATATGGTTTCCGAGATGCATTCCAACAAAATTACCTCTCTTATGATGAAATTTTCAACTTTATTAGTATTTATGAGCTTTAAATGCATGCACAGCTAAGTTTAGCTGCGATTTTGGCAAACTCTTTTAGAATATGCTTAATAGAAATGTTCTTTGCAAAATTCAATCAGTAAAGACGAGATTTGGGCGCATGAAATTTGGGAGCATTTGCTGCTGATAATACACTGTGGGGCGTGGCTAAAGCGTCAATATATTTTAGATTTAAAGTGATTATAAAGAGTGATTTTTTTGAGGTTAGGATTTTCATGCATTAGTATTTGACAGATCACGTGGGATTTCAGACATGGTGTCAAAGAGAAAGATGCTCAGTATGCTTTGACATTTCATCATGAATAGACTTACTAACGAGCAACGCTTGCAAATCATTGAATTTTATTATCAAAATGCGTGCTCTGTTAAGAAAGTTCAGAAAGAAAGAAATTGTGTTCAGCGACGAAGCTCATTTTTGGCTCAATGGGTTCGTAAATAGGCAGAATTGTCGATTTTGGAGTGAATATCAGCCAGAAGCATTGCAAGAGCTACCAATGCATCCAGAAAAAGTCACAGTTTGGTGCGGTTTATGGGCTGGTGGCATCATTGGACCGTACTTCTTCAAAGATGATGCGAATCGTAACGTAACTGTGAATGGTGAGCGCTACCGTGAGATGATATCCAACTTTTTTTTGCCCAAAATGGAAGAACTGAACTTGGTTGACATGTGGTTTCAACAAGATGGCGCTACATGCCACACAGCTCGCGATTCTATGGCCATTTTGAGGGAAAACTTCGGAGAACAATTCATCTCAAGAAATGGACCGGTAAGTTGGCCACCAAGATCATGCGATTTGACGCCTTTAGACTATTTTTTGTGGGGCTACGTCAAGTCTAAAGTCTACAGAAATAAGCCAGCAACTATTCCAGCTTTGGAAGACAACATTTCCGAAGAAATTCGGGCTATTCCGGCCGAAATGCTCGAAAAAGTTGCCCAAAATTGGACTTTCCGAATGGACCACCTAAGACGCAGCCGCGGTCAACATTTAAATGAAATTATCTTCAAAAAGTAAATGTCATGGACCAATCTAACGTTTCAAATAAAGAACCGATGAGATTTTGCAAATTTTATGCGTTTTTTTTAAAAAAAGTTATCAAGCTCTTAAAAAATCACCCTTTAAAAGCATTTTGCAAATGATTTTGACTACCCATATGAATGTTATATCGGTTTTATTTCAGACAAAGCTTATGTCACTTTGTGTGGGATGTACCAGAAGGGGTATGGCAATGTCGTCCATATTCCACACGAATGCAACTTCCAAAAAAGCATTGCCAAATATCAAATTTCATAGTATTCCGATTAGAGATGGGCGCGACTCACGTGAATTGCGTGAATCACGTGATTCACGCGTGATCGAGAGCAAAATTTATTTTACTCACGTGAGCGTGCGTAAACGTGAGGAACGAAAAAATGTTCATGCATGAATGTGCGTGAGTCTAATTTCTGCGTGAGTCACCTGATTTTTTCGTGAGTCGCACATATTTATTAATTCTTTTATTTTCATTTTATTTCGTTTAAAAATGTGAAGTTTTCCATTCAATATATTTATATATATTTTTTAAACAAAGTGCTTCAATGCAGATATAATTTCCATTTTTCTATTATTTAAGGAAGCATTCCCTGCACCAACACTAGGCACAGCATTTATATGGGAAACCCCCTATAAAACACAAATAACTGATAACTGATATGTCAATGTCCGATTTTTAACTTATTTTGCGTTAAACTATATGATATATGACACTGTAATTTTGTTTACTACTTTTAAAATATGAATTTAAGACAAACATCGTAAACGTAGTGATTTAAATGATAAAAGTTTCGGATTTGCGATGCGTTACTCATTTCGATTTAGAATGGATATATTATTTTCTTTGTGGAAATTGTGGAATCACGTGTTCACGTGATTCACGCGAATTATGTGTTTCTCTTAAGAGGAACACAACTAAGAATAAAGCGGGCAAAAATTTAGATTTTTAATGCTTTATTAATAACTTGAATCTTAAGACTAACTTATGAATATTTTTCGTTCATGAAAACACTTACTGCAAAACAGCTTTATGCTGATAATGCAATTAATGTTTAGATAAACTTAGTGTGAGAACGGTAAACAAAAGCATCAGGTTTTATGTCGAATACTTTGGAGTCTCGTTACACACTATGTATAACTTATGTATGTAGTTTACTACTAAATAAAGTAAAGTATGTTTGGTGAGGCTATTCGTATGTAACTCGCGTGATCGTGAGCAAAATTTATTTTACTCACGTGATCGTGCGTGAGTAACAAAAAAAAATTCGTGCGTGAACGTGCGTGATTCAATTTTTTCCTTCGTGAGCGTGCCTGAACGTGAGCCAATAATCACTCACGCGCACATCTCTAATTCCGATCATCCTTGTAGAAGTTATAACTGCTTTAATTTTACGTAGCTTAGGGTGATTTGTGTGGATGGTACCAGAAGGGGTGTGGCAAAACCCGCCATATTTTGTACACTTAAAGTGACTATAAATTTTTTTATCAAATACCAAAACATATCTGATTCCGAATATCCTTGTGGAGGCTAAATTGGTTTTAGTTTAACATAGGAATATGGGTCATTTGTGTGGCAGGTACCAGAAGGGGCGTGGCAATTTCGCCCGTCTTCAAACTTAAACTAAGTTTGAATTGATTCCTTAACTCCTTTCGAGATTTATCGTGCGCACCAGCCTGCCAGACAGATAGACGGACGGACATGGCTCAAACAGCTTAAAAAATCGTGAAACGGATTTGGTCCAAAAATACTTGGGGTCCTAAGTCACTCCTTTTATGCAGAGATACAAGCCGACCGATTTTAAGCCGACGAGCCGCCGCCGCATTTTTCTGCACGAGCCGCGCCGCCGCCGATTTCATCGGCTCAAATCGACTCAACCACGCCGCCGATTTCATCGACTCATATCGACTTCAACCACGCCGCCGTGATTTGACGGAGTTCTAACTCAGTCAAATCTTACTTAAAATTACAAAAGAAAATATAAATGTCAACTTAGACAACCTACTGCTGTGAAATATATCAATCTATGTTTCATTTATATAAGTCAATTCCAGTACGTGTGGCCATGTGTTCCTAGAAATAACAATATCTATTGTGCTTCTTTAGTGTGTCAAAGTAGGTAGAGTATTATCATTCTTTGGAAGGATTATGATATTCAAGAACGTCTGGTCAAATATGCCTCACATGAAAAGCTGTAATTGCAAAAATATTTATTAAATTTATCCATATTATACATTTTGGGAATGGATTCTTCTCCCAAAAAATAATTGTATGGTTTAACAATTAGGGTATCCAACCTATTAAATTTTATTCGATTAATCGAATAATTTTTGTCAAATATTTGTTCGAATAATAAAAAAATCATGATTTTCGAATAACGAATAAATCGAATAAATTGTCCCAAATAATCGATTAATCGATATTATAAGTTTTGCCTTAAAAAACTAATGAAATCGTCGTATGCTTTGTATGATAAATTGATTTTGAATAGCCAGTTTGCTCCATTTGGGTACACCAAATATAAAACCACAATTTTTTTTCGATTTTTGATTTGTATGCTCCACAGATATTAAAATAACGATTTATCCGACTTCATTTAAAAATAGCAAAAACTGACCAATAGCTTCTGAATTATTTAAAATTTAAAGAATAGTAATTTCATAGAATAGTAAATTCATAGAAAAATTGAGGTTAACACCGTGATAATAAAGTCAGCTCTGTTATAAATCATATGATCCATATTCGGAAAAAGTCAATAGATAACTTCTGATATTATGCTCATTTAAGGGAAGGTTCTTTATTTTGATAAGATATTACAATTTTTGTCAACTTCTAATGAATTTCAAATTCGATGTTACAATTTTTAAATAAAATCAGATACATAATAAACCTTCAATATATAGTTGAACTACCCGTAAACTGCCGTGTCTTGTCTATATAACTCTTATTAATTATATTTTATTTAAGTGGACAATTGTTCGATTAATCGGTTAATCAAATAACTCTCGACTTCATTATTCGATTAATTGGAAATTTTTTGTTTTTAAATAAACGAAAAATCGATTAACATAAAAGTCGGAATAATTGGATACCCTAATAACAATATTAAATTATTGGAACATTGGCTAATATTAACAAATATTGAACTACTTGCCAAAAAATAAAAGAAAATTGTTCCTTCCATTTTCCCAAAATTGTCAAATTAATAGGGGTATTCGAATGACAGAACGAGCCGGCAAATCAGCCGAAAGCCGCCATCGCCGACCCATTTGGAACAGCGCCGCCGATAATTATGGTTCGGCTTGTAACTCTGCTTCTATGATGATATATATCCTCCTGCTCTGTAGAGTGAAGGTATAACAAGTGTTGTAAGTTAATGTCTGAGAGAATTTTTATTGTGTCAGAACTATATTGTGGAATTTTATGAGGATCATTTTTGTTGAATATCTTAACCCTCTAGCTCTTCTCTTTATGGGTCAATTTGAACCTCTTTTTCGAGCAAACCAAGAAAAATCTATCCCAAAAGAACTAAAATGTTCTACGAAAAAATTTGTCGGAAAATTTCAAATAGCGAAATTACAAGCCAACGTATACAGCGAAATTACTGGGGTTACAATTCGTCCACGTTTTCTTGGAAAATCGATCATTTTCGAAGAAACAAAATGTGGGAATTTCGGTTGGGCGCGGTAACCATCAAATACAAATTGAATATTTTTGCAAAATTTTCATTTTCGCGGGAGATATGTCTAAAGTGATTTTGTATGCATGACATCTTTGTTTCGTAATTTTCTCGGATACGGCTGTTTTTTGCTGGACAGTTCAATAAGTAGGCAACCTAAAAGAGATGGATCCATGGGAAAGCGAATGCAAACAGCAAATATCACAAGTATAAGAAACTAAGAATTTATATTTTTCCCATAAATAAATTATGGTATATAAGATACAACAAAAGTTATGGTTTTAACATGGTCTCAACGGTAATTCCACAATATTATTCGGAACAGCTCCTTGATTAAAGCAATGTGGCATTTAGTTTGACATGGGTATCGATCGATGGTATAGATCGAGTATAACTTTTGAAAGGTTTAACAAATTTTAGTACTTTAATTTTCGTATATGTCTTTTAGATTAGGTTAAATGGCACGACAGTCAAGAATAAAAGAGGCTTCGGAGACCCCATGGTCAATTTTGATTTTAATTTGTATATAGTACGTACTATTTTTTAAATATCTATTACCGTTTTTGTTAAAATAAGTACGTACAAGAACAGAACTAATATTGTGGAAAATAAAACTAAATACTCAAAAAAAATTTATGAATATGAGTCATTCCACGTCAAGCGGTACGATTTTTGACCTCGATAGTTGCGATTGTTTGGAAAGTTTGTGTGAGTATTTTTCTAATAAATATGTTGTTTTTAATTCTTGAGTTAATAAAATGCTGAATGAATTTTGTTTGGTTTTGCAAAAAAAATCGTAAAAACAGAAGCCATCACTAAAAAAGGACACTACTATAATGTTTCAAAAAAATAATTAACGTAAATGTTTCGAAAATAAAAAATAAAAGAAATTTGTTTTAGTTTTTTCGTTTGCATTTTTTTTGGTCTGTAATCAATATTTGATTTGAACTGGGATATTGTCCTGGCTCAAGACCATTTTGCTTCTATATTTAATAGAATGCTAATTTATTTACAAATGGCATGGTGACATTTATTACTTGGCTGCAGACTACCACGATCATGATTTCGACCATGTCAAAAGTCTTTTCAAGTGGCTTCGCAGCGACTTTTCAACATCAAACCCGGCCTCTATAAGGAGATGATTCTCACAAACGAACGAGAATCACAACTCACTTGCCGAATTTGCATTCTATTAAATATAGAAGCAAAATGGTCTTGAGCCAGGACAATATCCCAGTTCAAATCAAATAAAAGAAATAAAATTGTAAAAACTTTAAAAATATAATGCGGCCACAACATTTCACTACAATATTTTAAAAGTAATTGAAATTGCCTTCAAAATAATGCGTTGAACATTAAAATCGCTCAAGTATAAATAAATAGCTACATAAAGCAACAGAGCTAATATTGTAGAATATATATGGGGTATTCCACGACTAATCGGACAGTTGGAAAACAAATATTTTTGATTTCTCCCATTTTTATACCCTCACTCAACAGAGTAGGAGGGTATATATCATTTAGGACAGAAAAAAAGTGTAACGCATTGAAGGAGCGACTTAGGACCCCAAGTATGTTTGAACCAAATCCGTTTCAGGACTTTTTAAGCTGTTTGGGCCATGTCCGTCCATCTGGCTGGCTGGTGTACACGATAACTCTCGAAAGGAGTTAAGGA
Organism: Polietes domitor; assembly: GCA_947397865.1. NCBI lineage: Eukaryota > Metazoa > Arthropoda > Insecta > Diptera > Muscidae > Polietes > Polietes domitor. Next base: position 21,158 of record CANDYM010000133.1, read on the forward strand.
ATCAATTCAAACTTTGTACATGGTAATTTTTTACAAACTTAGTTTAAGTTCGAAAATGGGGAAATTGCCACACCCCTTCTGGTACCTGCCACATAAATGACCCATATTCCTATGTTAAGTTAAAACCAATGTAACTTCCACACGGATATTCGGAATCGGCTATATTTTAATATTTGATAAAGATTTTATAATCAATTTAAGAGTGCAAAAATATGGCGGATATTACCACGCCCCTTCTTGTACCTCCCACACTAACCTACGTTAAATTAAAGTTGTTATAACTTTTATAAGGATGATCGGAATACTAGGCAATTTTATATTTGGCAGTGTTTTTATATATGCTGCATTCATGTGGAATATGGGCGATATTGAAACTCCCCTTCTGGTACCTCCCACACAAAGTGACATATGCCTTGGTTAAAATAAAACCGATATAACTTCCATACGGGTAGTCAAAATCATTTGAAATTTGATATTTGAAAATGTTTTTATAATCACTTTAAACCAAAAAAATATTTACGGTTTAGTCACGCCCCTTCTTGTACCTCCCACACAATTGTCTATATCATAGGTAAAATTAAATCCTTCATAAATTCTATGCTTGTGCATGGAATCCACTATGTCTTGATATTTGACCATGTTTTTGCAATTGTTTTATAACTGTGGAAGCTAGGACCAAATGCCACGAACCTTCTAGTACCTTCCACACAAATCATCCGGCCCTACGTAAAATTTAATTAATATAATTAATTAATAATTATTATAATTTCCATAGAAATGTTCTCTGAGAGTGAGGGTATATATAAGTCGGTTTAGCCGACTGACGTTTTCTTACTTGTGTTATATTTTTTAATATCCATTAAAAAACACATCCTGGTATACTTTGAGTTTTTTCTGATTACTCGTTAAAAATATATAAGCTTTTTTAAAAAATCATTAAATAGAAGTTCTTTTTTCAGTCTTTTGCTCATAACTTCCTCAATAATGGTCCGAATTAGATATTCTTTCTTTAGTATTTTTGTTTTTTGAAGTACTTTTCAGAAAAAATATTCACAATGTTTTTCATAAAAATTTTTATTTTTTAAATTAAAACTTTATTTCTTTAATTGTTTGTACTCTTCGATTTTCTCGAAATTTTTTATTTAAACATGTAATTATTCTGTAAATTTTGTTTTTTAATATTTTGAAAATTTGAAAAAAAAAAACGAATTCTGTAATCTCCACTGTATGTTTTATCACTTCAGCTATTTTGTGATAGTAAATGTTTATGAAATTTTTAAAATTTCATTAAGGAACTACTGGACCATGAGTTAAAGCTGCTAAATTAAATTATTTAGGCTTAAAAATTTCGTGAACATTTACTATCACAAAGAAGACTTTACGAGGACTTTACGCTGAATGACATTATTTTGCAACAGCCGATGGTAGCAGATTGGTTGAAAAGAATGGCATCTAGAGTAAGCCTTCAGCGACAAATGAAATGAACAAATAACTACTGCTCAAGAACTATATGAATGGACATCTAAACCGAATACTTTACCGAAAATTGCGGTACAATTTTCAGCACTTTTAAAATGCCAAAGGAAATTTGGAAATGCAATATGCAACTACCAAATCAATATCGGTTATACAAAAACTGCATTCGATTGCTCCAACGGATAGCGGAACCATAATTGCCAACGAATATTGAAATTCAAATAATAATAATGTTTTAAATTAAAAAAAAGTACATACAAAATGAAATCCTTATTTAGTATTGAGTATTAATAAACCAAACACGATATATTACTTTATGTCAAAGATAAGAATTTCTAAATAGCTGAAGAGATAAAGCATACAGTGGAGATTAGAGAATAATTTTTTTCAAAAATTTAAAAAAACATTGTATTCATTATAGGCCCACTTTCAACCATGTTTTAATATTTTTTTTTTTTGAAAAAATCGAAGAGTACGAACAATTAAAAAAATAAAGTTTTAATTTAAAAATATTTTTTTACAAAATCATTGTGAACATTTTTTTTCAATATTTTTTCTGAAAAGTACTTCAAAAAAAAACAAAAATAATAAAAAAATAATATCTCATTCGGACCTTTATTGAAGAAGTTATGAGCAAAAGACTGAAAAAAGAACTTATATTTAAAGAATTTTAAAAAAAGCTATATCTTTTTAACGAATAATGGGTACTAAAAATATAAAAAATAGGGAAAATCAAAAATATTTTTCTCCAACTGTCCGATTTGCCGTGGAATGTCCCATATATATTCAAGCGAAAAAGGTATATTCGTCACAATGGTCGAGGTAACCTCTACATAAATCGAACTGACTTCAATAAAAAGAGAATACTTATTATTAACATTATTAGAATATTGTAACAAACTATAATGAATCGAATTTTATTTATTAATAATCCTAAATATTCGACTTTGGCTACTCGGCCGTTTTTTTTTGCCGAATGCCGATTGATCGGTCGTACTCTAGTTATTATACCCTACACCACTTCGTGGAATAGAGTATTCTAAGTTAGTTTCGCACCAAATGTTTGTAACACCAAGAAATAGTCGAGCTATACCCACCTTTAAGTACACCGATCGGCCTAAAATCACCAACGTCTGTCCGTCCATCTTGTTCGCACTCTACAGGTCGCAATTGTAGACTGATTGTCTTGGGGTTTTGCAGAAGTAACCAACGACGATCGGTATTGAATTTGGAGGAAATCGGTTCAGATTTAATTTACCCTATTACTGCACTAGAATAAACATTTTACAGGAAAAAACTTATTTTTTGCCTAAAAATTTAATTTTTTTTTTTTAAATCCATAAAAAATCCAAAATGGAAAAAATGTCAAATCTTATTACTTTTACGTAAAGTCACATAACCTATGAGCAAAATGAGACAAAGATCATGAAAATCGATGCATGCGTTTCGCTTTTATTCGCAATTGAGTAAAGGTATGAATTTCAAAAATTTGCTCGACATATGCACAACTTTGTCTATGGTAAGCTTTTTTCTTTTTTTTTATTCTCAGAATTAACAAAACGGAATAAACAAAGGGTTATTTAATTTTTATGATTGCGTAAGCAAAGTAATAAACGCTAATAAATGTGCGTGAACAATTAAAAGGAAAAAAGGAAAGGGGACTTTTTTAATTATTTGGGTTTTCCGTTGGCTACCTGTATGATTTTTTTTGCAGAAATGCAACCCACATTTAAGGGTGGTCATTTTTCGGAAAATTTAAGACTCACACATGGTGAAACAGGTATGTAGCCACCGTAAAAAAATATACACCCATTTATAAGTACCTGTCAGTAAAATACGAAACAATACACAGTATAAATAGGTCTTCATTGATCGATTTTACTCATTCAACAAGTGTCGACGAACGCGATAGTTAAAATGAGCAAACGTTCGCGAGGATTTGAATGCAATACCAATCCAAGTAATTTTTGTTACATGTGCGGAGAATACGTTTCTGAAAAAAACAAGCGTTGTTTTTCACCTAAATTGAGAGATTTATTTGAAGAGAGCTTCAATTTAAAGGTCTCAAACATAGATGAGCGGTGGACACCAAGTGCTCTATGTCCAAGGTGCTACGTACAGCTAGCTGACTCAAGGTAAGTGTAGATTACGAAATTCAAGAACATATTTAACTTATTATTGAAATTCTTTCAGACGACAGCCGAGAATCATCATGCCAATGCTTTGGAGAGCTCCGCTTTGCCATGTAACAGATTGCTACTTCTGTCTTAGCAAAAAAACAGGCGTGGGAAAAAATATACGATGGACTTACGCTGCTGTTTCAACAGTGAATTTTCCAGTGCCATTTTGCGAAGAACCAGTGGACCCGCAACCGTCCGTTTCAAGATGGGCATCTAATAATGAGGCGATACATCCAACATCAGATCCGGAGACAGTAGAAACCACATCAGAATGCGAGTCAACATATACATTGCATGGAGGTCAACGCTTATGTTCCCAAGCAGAACTGAACGATTGGGTTAGAGAATTGAAACTCTCCAAGGAAGATGCAGAGTTGCATGCATCGCGCATGCAACAGTTCGGTTTCTTGGCTCCTGGTGTGGTGACAACAATCTACAGGAAGCGTCATGAACCATACGCAAGGTACTACACAAAAAAAGACAACATCTGTTTTTGTAAGGACATTCCCGGATTATTTGGTGAACTCGGGTACTCTTACGATCCAGGAGAGTGGCGTCTTTTCATCGACAGCAACAAGCAGAGCCTTAAAGCAATTTTACTGCACAACGGCAACGAGAAACCTTCGATTCCAATTGCTCATGCCGTTGACACCAAGGAAACATACGAAGTCATGGACAATCTACTAAAGTGCCTTAACTATGAGAGGCACGATTGGAAAGTTTGTGCCGACCTTAAGGTTATCGGTATCCTTTGTGGATTACAAGGTGGATTCACAAAGTACTGTTGTTTTCTCTGCCTTTGGGACAGCCGCGATCGTCAACATCATTACACCAGGAGGAGTTGGACAGAAAGAGTTAACTTCATCCCCGGCAGCGACAACGTGAAATATACACCACTCATAAAAAAGGAAAATGTTTTTCTCCCACCTCTTCACATAAAGCTCGGACTCATAAAAAACTTCGTGAAAGCTATCAACAAAGATGGCGAAGCGTTCGCCTATTTAAAAACCATTTTTCCTCACCTTTCATCGGCAAAGATTAAGGAAGGCGTTTTCGACGGTCATTTGAGCACATTTTATCACCAAATGAAGCTGCTGCTTGGAACTCATTTCGGCAAATTGTTTCCGGATTTCTTGGAAACAACAAAAGCTCATATTACAGAGAGATCGTCGAACAACTACTCCAAAATTATAAAAAAATTAGAGCAAATATATCGCTTAAGATACATTTTCTACACTCGCACTTGGACTTCTTTCCGGACAACCTGGGCGATGTGAGTGACGAGCATGGTGAGCGTTTTCATCAGCAAATGAAAGAAATTGAGCACCGATACCAAGGATTTTGGAACGAAGCTATGATGGGGGACTATATCTGGTTCCTGATAAGAGAAACAGACCCACAACAATATAAAAGAAAGACAAAAGCACATAATTATTTTTAATTTGAAGGTTTTTATTTTTGTGTTTAGATATTTTTTTTTAAACTTTTTTATAATTAATTAATGTTGATATCCTTAGGATAATTTCTTGTACATATATCGAATTGTTTTTTAATTTAAAGTCATATATTTTTGTCACCCAACAAATTTAAATTTTTTTTGTAATAAAAAAGAAAAAACCTTACCATAGACAAAGTTGTGCATATGTCGAGCAAATTTTTGAAATTCATACCTTTACTCAATTGCGAATAAAAGCGAAACGCGTGCATCGATTTTCATGATCTTTGTCTCATTTTGCTCATAGGTTATGTGACTTTACGTAAAAGTAATAAGATTTGACATTTTTTTTTCATTTTGGATTTTTTATGGATTTTAAAAAAAAAAATTAAATTTTTAGGCAAAAAATAAGTTTTTTCCTTTATATATTCATTTTTAACTTGGAAACTGTTGCTTGTATAGGAAAACAATATATGAACAGATTAAGGGAATTGTAATTTTAAATTTTTTAAAATTTAATTCAATTAAATCGGGCTAGTGGTTCCCGAGTTATGCCGGACGAAACAAATTAACCAAAAAAAAATTTAAAATTTAAAAAAAAAATAAAACAAAAACCAAACGAAAAAAAAAATTTATTGCGTTTTTCGAGCTCATGTCAAGGTTATCTACACAGAAAAAATTATCGCATCCGGAGTACATGAAATTTTTTTCATTTTGTTGAGTAGTGTTATTCTTTCGGAGGATACACCGCACCAAACAGTACACTTAAGTGGGTGTGATTGTCGCTGATGAACTGCTCTTGGATTTTCCGTAGCCAAATCCAGCCGTTTTGCTTGTTGACATACCCATTTATTAGGAAATGGGCTTCATCGTTCATTATTTGTGAAATATAGTGAATTGTGACTGTTGGTTTGAAAAATAAAATTCAATTATTTTTGTACGTTGTTCCATCGTGTAATGATTCATAATTAATTCCCCAAGTCTCCTTCACAAAATGCTAAAAATAATAATTAAAAAAGATACATAGAATTCAAACCATATAGTTCATTCTGCGCCACCCTGTATTTGGGCATTATTGGATATGAGCTTATTTCAACATGGCTATGAGCCATAAAAACGTGAATAACACTGTGATATATAGCCATATAGGGACACCACTACGCGATAAAGACCAAAAAAAGACAAGTAAGGAAAGGCTAAAGTCGGTCGGGGCCGACTATATGATATGATACTTTCAATCCGAATACGGGAAGGCTTTTTGTATCCTGTAAATGTATATGTTTGACAAATAATGTTAAATCGGAAAGGATATTTGTATGGGGGTATATTTAAACCTGGAACGAAATAGGTGATATATAATATGTATAGTTTGTGCAAAATCGGTTAAACAGTTGGGAGCAACATTTGTATTTGGGCTATATCTAAATCTGAACCGATCTAGCCCACTTTCAACATAGGTGTTTCTGTTAGATGATAAGATGTTGTGCCAAATTTAAAGAAAATCGGGTACAATATGTGGTTTCTAGAGCGGAAAATGTCAAATCGGAAGCGACATTTGTAAGGGACTATATCTAAATCTGAACCGATCTTACCCACTTTCTACATAGATGTTTCTTGTTGGACTATAACATGGTGTGCCAAATTTAAAGAGCGGAAAATATGGTTTCTAGAGCGGAAAATGTCAAATCGGGAGCGACATTTGTATGGGGGCTATATCTAAATCTGAACCGATCTTACCTAATTTCTGCATATGTGTTTCTAGTTGGATTATAAGATGTTGTGCCAAATTTAAAGAAAATCGAGTACAATATGGGGTTTCTAGAGCGGAAAATGTCAAATCGTGAGCGAGATTTGTATAGGGGCTATATCTAAATCTGAACCGATCTTACTCACTTTCTGCATAGATGTTTATAGTAGGATTATGAGATGTTTTGCCCAATTTAAAGAAAATCGGATACAATTGTCGTTTCTAGAGCGGAAAATGTCAAATCGGGAGCGACATTTGTATGGGGGCTATATCTAAATCTGAACCGATCTTACCCATTCTCTGCATAGGTGTTTACAGTTGGATTACAAGATGTTGTGCCAAATTTAAAGAAAATCGGGCTCAATATGTGGTTTCTGGAGTGGAAAATGTCAAATCGGGAGCGACTTTTGTATGGGGGCTATATCTAAATCTGAACCGATATGCCTCAAATTAAATAGCGTTCGTCCTTGATCCACAAAACTTACTTGTGCCATTTTTTGTTAAGATCAATTATAGTCTGATCTGTAATTTGATTACAACAATATATGGACAGACGGACATTGCTATTCGAAAAGTGATTCTAAGTCGATCGGTATAATTAACAATTAGTCTATCTCGCTTCCTTTTGGGTGTTACAAACAAATGCACAAAGCCATAATACTCTCGTGGAGTGTATATATGCCCAAAGTCACTTTTTTATGGGCCCCCAAAGGTTTGGGGCCCCGGTGTCATTTTTGCAAAAAAGTGATCATTTTCTCAGGCTCATATCTTGCAAACCGTTTGGAATTTTGATTTACTCTCTGAGACAAAGTTGTAGCTCTTGTCGTAAAGAACAAACAAATTGTGAACATATGTTCCCATTGTATCCCATGAAAGTACGAATTTGGAAAAACCTTTAATTTTTCGTGTCTACGCAGTAAGAGGAATGTATACTCCGAATTTCATAACTCTAGCTGTGGTCATTTGGTTGGTACTATTTTTATCCCATTTTTCCATTTTAAACCCAAAAAGTACGAATTTCGAAAATTCTGTTTAGTTTCATGTCTACGCAAACAGAGGAATGTATACACCGAATTTCATTATTCTAGGTGCAGTCGTTTGGTTGGTTTAAAAGTACGAATTTGGGAAAAATACTTTTATATTAGAGGAAGTACACACCGAATTTCATATTTCTAGCTGTTGTCGATTAATATGTACCACTTTTATCTCTTTTTGCTCCTCTCCACCTCCTACGACTAAAAATCACTTTATGGTGCACGTTTTTGTTATAGGGGGGAATGGACATACCCAATATTAAGTAAGTCCTTGTGAGGGAAAACATTTTCCCTTTGTGTCGATTTCGCCCGATTTCAATTAGAACCGATCTACGACTATTAGACGCATTTATGGAAAATTTGGACGCCCTAGCTCCTTTCGTTTAGATACTAGCGTGCTTTCAACAGACGGACGGGCATGGCTAGATCGTCTTAGAATTTTATGACGATGATGACAAAGTTATACCCCCTACTGGAGGTGGATGGTATAAAAACTACATCTTCAAGGTCAAAATCGCAAATGTCGTCGATCAAATCTTATAGGCTATAGTGTGTGTAGGTAGCGTATACGTGCTGTTGATTAAGGATAATATCACTCATACGCACTGTAGTCGGACTGACCATTAACAGAAACAGTACTGCAAGTAAGGTTTGGGGTTTCCCGGACTTCTTTCATTGCCCGGGAAAACGGGAATGAAAAATTTCATTCCCGGTAATCCCGGAAAAAATAATGAATTTTAGGTACGTTCACTATTTCAAGGTTTTCGTACTTTTTTGATAACTTTTAATATGAATGTAATTCCTGATTATTTAACTACAGGGCTGTGCGATTGGGCTTACTAGCTTCATTTTTGTATGAAATTTACTCGCCTTACAGGCCTTATATGACGCAAGTGATCGAGAAGAACAAAACAATATAATAATAATCTAAAAATAAATATTTTTTATTATTGTAGTAGTTATTACGAAAATAATTGAAAAGAAATTTAATAAATTGGGCGTTGATGGATTAAAATACTGACATATTACAAATTAAACAAATGTGTTTGCCAAAATATTTTACTCTAGACTAATCATCAGAGTTGACGGCGTCACAAAATTAGACATTTAAATCGTCTGGAGACGAAAATGTTTTACAGAAAGAGTGGAAAATATTCTAAACCAATAAAACACAAGTAAGGAAAGGCTAAAGTCGGGTGGGGTCGACTACATGACACACTCCCATTTTTATCTCTGTACAATTCAATTCGTTAAAAAGTGAAATCGGGTAGGATTTGCTTATCCTGTAAATAAATGTGTTCGACATTACAGGTGTTTCTAGTTGGATTATAAGATGTTGTGCAAAATTTAAAGAAAATCGTGTACTATATGTGGTTTCTAGATAGGTAAAAGTCAAATCGGGAGCGACTTTTGTATGGGGGCTATATCTAAATCTGAACCGATCTAACCCGCCACAGGTGTTTCTTGTTAGATTATAAGGTGTTAAGCCAAATTTGAAGAAAATCGAGTACAATATGTGGTTTCTAGAGCGGAAAATGACAAATCGGGAGCGACATTTGTATGGGGGCTATATCTAAATCTGAACCGATCCTATCCATTTTTACCATAGGTGTTTATAGTTGAATTATAAGGTGTTGTGCCAAATTTGAAGAAATTCGGGTACAATATGTGGTTTCTATAGCGGAAAAAGTCAAATCGGGAGCGACATTTGTATGAGGGCTATAGCTAAATCTGAATCGATCTTACTCGCTTTAATTACAAGAGTTTCTACACATTTTTCAATTGTAATTCAAAAGACATCACTTGAAATTCAAAAGACACCAGTTGTAATTCAAAAATTCCATTTGAAATTCAAATATGCCAATTGAAATTCAAAACTCGTCACTTGTAATTCAAAAGACATCATTTGAAATTCAAAAGACATCATTTGAAATTCAAAAGACATCATTTGTAATTCAAAACTCGTCTTTTTCAATTCAAAACTCGTCATAAGTAATTCAAAAGACGCCATTTGAAATTCAAAAGTTTTCATTTGAAATTCAAAAATTATTCCATTCAAAAAGGGTAAACAAAATTATTTAAGCTGTTAAGAAAACAGATTTACGTATCTCTCACGCAAATCACTCTAACCTATTTAAATTTAAAGATTTTATAACTTCTATACGAACGATCGGAATACTCTGAAATTTGGACATTGGTAATGTTTTCATAGACGTTATATGCACCTGCAATATGAGCGATATTGCAAGACCTCTTACACAAATTGGCATAAGCTTTGGTTAAAATAAAACTGATCTGTAACAACTTAATATTGGAAATGGATTTACAATCACTTTATACCTGTAAAATAGTTATCATTTGTTGTACCTCCCACACAAATAATCCAATCCTAAGTAAAATGCAAGCCATTATAAATTATATGCAGATACTCCCTGAGCTGGTGAAGGTTATAAACTATATATGAAATTACCGACATTTTACATCATTATAATTATTAGTTGCTTATCATTTTATTAAATCTGTTTCCAAAACTGCAGAATATCCAAATTTGCAGAAAAAATAAATGCTACCCCACCTAATGTATATTTTTCTTAAATAAGTTTGTTTACATTTTTGAATTTCAAATGGAATCATTTGAATTTCAAATGGAATAATTTTTGAATTTCAAAAGGTGACTTTTTAATTTCAAATGATGAGTTTTGAATTTCAAATGATATTTTTGGAATTTCAATTGATATTTTTTGAATTTCAATTTGAATTTTTGAATTTCAAATAGTGTCTTTTGAATTACACTTGAAAATGATGTAGTAGTAGATTAAAAGATGTTGTGCCAAATTTAAAGAAAATCGGGTACAATATGTGATTTCTAGAGCGGAAAATGTCAAATCGGGAGCGACATTTGTATGGGGCTATATCTAAATCTAAACCGATTTGATTAAAATTAAATAACGTTCGTCCTTGTCCCGAAAAACTTCGTTGTGTAAAGTTTCATTTGGTTCTGGCTACAATTGCGACCTGTATCGTGATTACAAGAATAGATGATTACAAGATAGACAGACAGGCAGACGGACATCGCTAAATCGATTCAAAAAGTGATTCTAAGTCGATCGGTATAACAATGGGTCTATCTCGCTTCCTTTTGGGTGTTACAAACAAATGCACAAAGACATAATACTCTCGCGGAGTGTATAATACTATTAATTAAATAAATTCATAAAAAATAAAAACATTAAAATAGTTTCTTACTGGTTTCATATGTAAAGTTTACCAAATAACACGAGGGGTTATGACTTTATGTCACCCATAGCATTGTCGGTATGATATTTCTGTTTCACAATAAAGATCCTGCAAATATCCTCACAAAAATTTTGTATTCCCCTAGCTGGTTTTCGCAAAAATGGTTATTTAGCGAATTTAAAAAGTTTTGTTTGTAGTAATAAACAAATACTCATTAGTATTGTCAGTAATGTTAATATATATATATGTATTTGATGTATATCTAAAAGTTACAATTAGTGGTCAAAATAATCAATAAAATATTTTTTAATATTAAATTAAAAATTTAAAAATTAAAAATTAAATTAAAAAATTTTCCCGGGGATTCCCGAAAAAATCTGGACGATATTTTTCCTACCTAAACGGTGTTTAGAATCCTGCCTAGCAAGTGCATATGTTCTAGAAAGGTACATCTTTGTAGTTGATTGACGGTTTGCTACCTATGGACCTGAACAGGGGAAAAAGGTTAACAGTTTTTTGCGGTTTTGACCTTGGAATGTTTGTTCTTTATGACAAGTGCTACAACTTTGTCCACTCAAAAATGTCTGCTAGAACAAAAGTTATTGAATTTTGGTCGATGGATTTTGATTCTGAACCACTGTGCGACGTGTCGGCAATCACATTTCCCTCATCGACATCGTGTCAACCACTTCATACGTTTTCGCAACCGACTGTAGGTCTGACAGCGGATCCGAAATCCGAAGATTTAGCCGATTGTAGGTCCGATTTGTGAACATTTCGTTTGCTGGGCTACTACTAACAATGTTACCGTTGTACCACTAAAGTGGCAATTTTGCCACTTTTTTCGAGCCGAGATACTTTTGTGCCACTTTTCCATTGTGGTACTAAATGTGCTACTTTTTGCTGACAATAATGAAAAATAGGTTAACGAACAGGTTGAAGGTAAAAACTTGACGTGGAGTTGGAGGATTGGGTTCTCATTGAAATGTATGGGAAAGAAGTTTAGTTTAGTATATATATGTATATTAGGATGGGTCAAGAAAATGAACTGCAGCGGTCACCCCCCAGAAATGAAGATTGAATTGTTTAATGATGATCTGCAAAATATTTCGTTGCTGGGTTAAGCAGTGTGTGAGCTAGACGCTCCTGAAAACACCTCTAAAAATAATATTTTCCCGTGTTGCATTTTTGTCCAATTTTTTTCTATGAAGCACTTCTTGGAAGCACATCAAATATAATATTTTTATACTTGTCACTCATTTGTCATATTATTGAACGCTTAGATTGATTTTTTTGTGGTTTTCAAAGTTACAGCTAAAAACTCATATTTCTTGGAAACAGGAGATGGTTTTTCAGATCCAAAATGTTTTGAGGGTTCAAACCCCCTCACAGAGGTTTCGAACATATACTTTTTAAAACCTTCTAGACTAGACAATAAAATATAGAATTCTTAAGGTCTTTTTAAAATAACTCGTCTGAAATGGTAATTTTGCAGCAAAATCATGAAAACACGAAAATTACATAAAAAATCGTGGACACTTTCTTGAATTTCGGACAAAGGTTATGAAAAATACAAACTAACTAAATGAATTGTGCCAATTTCATGATTGTGTAGTGCTAATTTCGCTAATGGACACCAAATTGTTCGGAAAATTTTCATTTTTATTAACCGATACCACTTCTTGACATTCGACTAGAGCTATATATCTTATGAAATTTTAATTGTGTACTGCTTTGAAATTTAATAACAAAATGATTTAGTAATTTAAAAAACTGTAGATAAGAATCACTATGATATCATAATGAAATCTAAATCTAACAACGGTTTCTGTTACTTCCAATGTATTGGGAGTTTGCAATTATAATACAAATCCATTTCGACAAAGGAAGAAACCTGTTTGATATACATAAACTTATTTCTCTTTGTTCATTTACAACAACTGACATGTTTACCGCAAACAAACTAATTTTTCCCACAAAAGAAACTAAAATTTCGTTTCTACGAAATGCTTTTTTTCTCTGCGTGTAGGTCTCCATTTTAAAATTTACTTTAAAGTTGCGAAACAATAAGAAATGAGTTTTAACTTACTAAAATGTTTGTTATATTTATCACTTATGTCAAATATTTTTCAAAGTAAGTATTTTTTGTATATATGTAACAAGTATTATTCAAAAGAGAAATAACAAATTTAGTAACTTGGATCTACGTAGGAAAACGAAACTCTAAAATACCAATTATTTGTTTTTTTGGAATTAAAATTTCTAGTTGTTTCTTCTTGCATTTCATCGAATACAAAAAAAAACTGTATTTGTTATTCGAATTTATACATATTTAAGATTATAAAAATGAAGAAACATTTTCAAATATTTTTCGTTTAATCGGAATAAGTGTATAAAGATTTTGAGTAAACATCCTGTTACTCATCTATATATATAAAAATGAATCTGTGTTTGTTTGTTTGTTTGTTTGTTTGTTTGTTTGTTTGTTTGTTTGTTTGTTTGTTTGTTTGTTTGTTTGTTTGTTTGTTCTTTATAGCAGCCTAAACTACTGGACCGATCTTCTTGAAATTTTCACAGTATGTTCATGCTGAACCGGTGGTGAAAATAGGCTATATAATTTTTTGATATTTTCAGTGGGCGTGGCACCTCCCACACAAATTGGGGTTTTAGTCGTTTTTTATAAATTAGTATATTTGGAATACTGTTGGAGCTAGAGCCTTGAATTTTTGTGAAAGTTCACTAATTGTTAGTCTGCACAGTTGTGCCAAAAATGGGCGGTATTGGAAAAGTGGGCATGGCACCTCCCATACGAAGTTAAAACCCAATTTTGAATATTGTCAGTTCTAGGACACCTAGAGTGCTGAAATTTTGTGTAGGTGCATTTAGCGTCAATGTGGGTAGTTGTGCCAAAAATGGGTGGTATTGGAAAAGTGGGCGTGGCACCTCCCATATGAAGTTAAAACCTATTATTGACTAATGTCAGTTCTATAGCACCTAGAGTGCTGAAATTTTGTGTAAGTCCATCTAGCATCAATGTGCGTAGTTGTACCAAAAATGGGCGGTATTGGAAAAGTGGGCGTGGCACCTCCCATACGAAGTTAAAACCCAATTTTGAATATTGTCAGTTCTAGGACACCTAGAGTGTTGAAATTTTGTGTAGGTGCATCTAGCGTCAATGTGGGTAGTTGTGTCAAAAATGGGCGGAATTGGAAAAGTGGGCGTGGCACCTCCCATACGAAGGTAACAACTATTATTGACTATTGTCAGTTCTATGGCACCTAGAGTGCTGAAATTTTGTGTAAGTCCATCTAGCATCAATGTGCGTAGTTGTACCAAAAATGGGCGGTATTGGAAAAGTGGGCGTGGCACCTCCCATACGAAGTTAAAACCCAATTTTGAATATTGTCAGTTCTAGGACACCTAGAGTGCTGAAATTTTGTGTAGGTGCATCTAGCGTCAATGTGGGTAGATGTGTCAAAAATGGGCGGAATTGGAAAAGTGGGCGTGGCACCTCCCATACGAAGGTAAAACCTATTATTGACTATTGTCAGTTCTATGGCACCTAGAGTGCTGAAATTTTGTGTAAGTCCATCTAGCATCAATATGCGTAGTTGTACCAAAAATGGGCGGGAGTGGAAAAGTGGGCGTGGCACCTCCCATACGAAGTTAAAACCCAATTTTGAATATTGTCAGTTCTAGGACACCTAGAGTGTTGAAATTTTGTGTAGGTGCATCTAGCGCCAATGTGGTAGTTTTGCCAAAAATGGGCGGTATTGGAAAAGTGGGCGTGGCACCTCCTATACGAAGTTAAAACCTATTATTGACTAATGTCAGTTCTATGGCACCTAGAGTGCTGAAATTTTGTGTAAGTCCATCTAGCATTAATGTGCGTAGTTGTACCCAAAATGGGCGGTATTGGAAAAGTGGGCGTGGTACCTCCCATACGAAGTTATAACCTATTCAGTTCTATGACAGATACAATACTGAAATTTTGTGTGAGTGCATCTAGCATAAACCTGCTTAGTTGTGCAAAAAATGGGCGGTATTGGAAAAATGGACGTGCTAACTCACATACGTTCGTATATATTGTCAGTTCTATAACACCTAGAGTGCTGAAAATTTCTGTTAGTAGATCCAGTGTAAATAGTTGTGCAAAGATGGGCGGAAAGTGGCCGTGACCCTTCCCATTCGAAATTAAAAACCGTTTTAGAGTATATTCGACGCCATATTGTTGTGTGAGTTAATACAAATATAATATAGAAATAACAAAGGGTGATTTTTTAGCTATTATCTTTTTGGCAACACTGGTTTAAACAGCTGACGCACGTTTCGTGTTTTGTTTCACTGTCAAACATCTTCAGTTTGGTCTATAATTTAACCATGAATCGTCTTACAAACAAACAGCGCTTGCAAATTATTGAATTTTATTATCAAAATGCGTGCTCTGTTAAGAGAGTTCCTCGCGCGCTTCAGTGGTCAGTTTAATCGACCAACTGAATCGGCTATTCGGGCTGTTGTGACTAAATTTCGCACCAAATTTACATTGTTGGACATTAAACCACCATCACGCTTACGTAGAGTGCGAACTGAAGGAAATATCGCAGCTGTATCGGGCAGTGTTAATGATGACCATCAAATATAGATTCGTCGCCGTTCGCAGCAATTGGGCCTCTGTTACTCAAAAATGTGGAAATTCCAAACTTGGACTAAGCGGATGGACCATTTGAGGCGCAGTCAAGGTCAACATTTGCATGAAATAATCTTCAAACATTAAATTATATGGACCGTACAATCGATTCAAATAAAGATTTCATACATTTTTCTGAATTTTTTGTGTTTTTTTTTGAAAAACTTTCCTATAGCTTTTAAAAAATCACCCTTTATACAATACAATATACAAATGGGCGGGATTTGAAAGATGGGGAATTTTTTATTAGAATTTTGTAAAATTACACGTTTTCTTTTTTTAGCACAATAGTAAAGAAAGGTTAAAAAAGGTAATATTCATTCGTCAAAAGCCGACTTATGTCAAAAAATGGAAATTATATTATTTTTTTAGTTTGTGTGTTGTTTGATTAGTGAACAATTTGATTGACTTTTTATGTGTGTTTGAATGTTGTACATTCGAATTCCAGGTATTCCGTATTCCAGTAAGTTCTTCTTACGTAGAAATTTTTTTGTTTTGATAATGGAAAGGAGGAGAATCACATTCAACCTAAAATCAATTTTATTTTTGACAATTCTTCCTTTATTCGCCGAAAACTAAAGTTCTGTTCTTCAAAATTCTCCATGGAACATATCCATTCTTTTAGTATCTCAGGGAAGTACCTTGATTATAAGTGGTACATATATTACCGATCACAAGAAAAACAATATAAAACCTGATTTTAATTTCCGTTTTTTCTTTTGCCTGGCGAAGCGGGCGGGGGTTCAGCTAGTTAAAATATAAAAATAGATAAGCGTTCATAAGCGAGTTTAGCTCGAATTTTCTTTTATATTAGCTTGGGACAATCTGCGTATCATATATATTGCTAAAGACAGCAAACAGCTGTTTACCATCTCAGCAGATACAAATCTGCTATCTCTTTTTTAACAACAGAAAGTCTGCTCTTTCATTAGACTTTCTGCTTTCTTTTACTGACATATTCCTTTGAGTGTACTGATGATGGATTACTGAAATGAAATTTTGCCGACAATGTCTGTCGGACGAATGTATCAAAATATTTCTCGAAGATCCTGGCAATTACATATGAGTGGTTTCCAAACGCTCCAGTAAAAATTTCCTAAAAAGCTGAAAAATTAACTAAGTATGAGTAAAGTTTCCTTCTTTCAAAGCCATTGTAAATAGTTCATTTACTTAAAAACATTCCTTTGGATCTAATAAAAAATTCGTACAATTGAGTAATTTCGTACTTATGTGGAAGAATATTTCCAAGGTTTTAAGTGAGAAAAAAATCTGAAATTTCCTAAAAAGCTGAAAAATTAACTAAGTATGAGTAAAGTTTCCTTCTTTCAAAGCCATAGTAAATAGTTCATTTACTTAAAAACATTCTTTTGGATCTAATAAAAAATTCGTACAATTGAGTAATTTCGTACTTATGTGGAAGAATATTTCCAAGGTTTTAAGTGAGAAAAAAATCTGAAATTTGTTGTATGGAAACAATTCCATTTAGGAAATTTTAACTTAAAAATGTGTTTTTTCCTAAAATTAAGTTAAAATGTTTACTAAAATGTATGCAGAGTTCTTCATACATTTAAGTATTAATGAACTTAGAAAAAACATTTGAAATTGTTAAAAAATTCTTGAATATTAAATTAAGCAATTCTCGTTCGTTTGCAGAGATGTACGTGGTTTCCTAAATTTTAGTTAATTTTAACTAATTATAGGGTTAACTTTTTTATGAGTGTAGATGAAAACGCCCCCCCCCCCCCAGGGGAAAATCCTGCGCACGGGCCTGAAACCGAAGGTTATAATTCGCTACAACGATTTTGTTCAAAACATTTTTCTAGGTTTAGGGCATATCGTACTATCAAATTCCATCATTTCGCGTTAATAGCATTTTGATTCCTAAGTATCTTTATTATATCTTTATTATATTGAGAATACAAAAATATTTCTTTGGCATGTGATTGCTGACTTCATGGAAAATATTTGTGTATGAAAAGTTTCAGACTTATGAATGAAGAAGGTTAAAATATAAGGAATTGCAACCGGAATTGAATTTTGGATTTGTCATCAATTGCAGCGATTTTCGCGACTACCTACTTATATGTTACAAGCGATCAATCTGACGGATTGCCAAGATTTCATAAAAAAAGTTATGGAGTTTACAATTAATCGTATTCTTATTTCAACATTCATAGTGCTCAATTTTAAACTTTTTAATCGTAGCAATTAGTAATCCTTTTTAGATTAAACTGTAGAAGAATGATTAATAATTTCTCTTCAAATTAAGGAGAAAATCAGTTTTTTCGCTCTCATGAAAAGTTATGTTTTTTTCCATAGCCACTTATGAATATAAGCCCTCGATATGTATGTATGTAATTTCAAGCAACTATTTAAAAAAAGTTCTACACTTAGAGAACAAGTCTGTTAATAAAAGCAGCGATTGTCTGCTGCCTATCAACAGACACTTTTCTGCTATTACAGCTGTTTTTTTTTTGGCATAACAGCAGTTTTCTGCAATCTTACATCACCATTCACACTGCTAAAGAGTTTGCAGTCTGCTAAAATTGGCTGTTGCTAATTAAAATATAAAAATAGATACGCGTTCATAAGCGAGTTTAGCTCGAATTTTCTTTTATATTAGCTTGGGACAATATGCGTATCGCATATATTGCTAAAAACAGCAAAGAGCTGTTTACCATCTCAGCAGATACAAATCTGCTATCTCTTTTTTAACAGCAGACAGTCTGCTCTTTCATTAGACTTTCTGCTTTCTTTTACTGACATATTCCTTTGAGTGTACTGATAGATGGATTACTGAAATGCAATTTTGCCGACAATGTCTGTCGGACGAATGCATCAAAATATTTCTCGAAGATCCTGGTAATAAAATATGAGTGGTTTACAAACGCTCCAGTAAAAATTTCCTAAAAAGTTGGAAAATTAACTAAATATGAGTAAAGTTTCCTTCTTTCAAAGCCATAGTAAATAGTTCATTTACTAGGTTTCCTAAATTTTAGTTAATTTTAACTCATTATAGGGTTAACTTTTTTATGAGTGTAGATGAAACACACCCCCCCCCCCCCCCCCCAGGGGAAAATCCTGCGCACGGGCCTGACAGCAGCTATTTACTTTTTATGAGATACTACCACAAAATACGAATAAGTTTACAGATATCACTATGAAAAAACACCTAAAAATTACTATAATCGTCAAATAAGTTACCCTAAGACAAGAATCAAAATTTATATTTAAAGTGATTTCATTAATGCCGGGGAAAAATGGACAAAAATGCAATATATATATCAGATTGCTTCCAATGAAAGCTTTGCAGATGTTGAACTTAATCGACTCTATTTCAAATGAGTTTCCCATTCGCGAAGCCGACGGTTCCGCTACCATGCTTAGTCGATTCATGTACATTTGTGGGTGTCTTAATAAATTTATATTTCACACTGGCGATGTCAAGGACAAGTACTTTGGTCCCGAATTGGAATATGAAACATGCAGCTTGGATGATTCGCATATAGGCAATGATGGATGAAATATAAAATATTTTTTTTGTATGAGTCACGGAAGTTTATTTCAATAAATCTATTTAATTACAAAAAATGTATTTTTTAAAATATAGCAAAAAATAAAAATATTGAAAAAATAATTTTATAAATAAATATAATATTTTTTTATTGCAAACCACGGCAAGGCAAGGCTACCAATTCGTTTATACTATATATACACTTAAAGAAAAATGTTATTAACAGCAGGCATTTGTCTGCTATTACAGCAGTTTTCCTGCAATCTTGAATCAGCATTCACACTGCTAAAGTGTTTGCAGTCTGCTAAAAATGGCTGCTGATAATTAAATTATAAAAATAGATAAAAACAATAATTTATAATTTTAATTTAAATTCCTTTCAGAATGACGGCGGAAACAAATTTGCTCGAATTTCGTTTTATATTAGACAATTGCAATATCTTTCAGTGGCAATAAATTCCCTTATAATAACATTTATTCTAAAAGGTGTTGTTAATAAAATTGTTAACTGGCTATATTGTTCTGTACATAAACTCAAAGTTTTAAGAAAATGTTTTTTCTTTATTGCTAAGAACAGCAAACAGCTGTTTGCTATTTCAGTAGATACAAATCTGCTATCTCATTTTCAGCAGAAAATCTGCTCGTACAGCCGACTTTCTGCTTTCGTTTACTGACAAATTCCTTTGAGTGTATATCGAAATAAAACTTCAAGTTAATTTAAACAAGTAAGCAATCTACAGTCGGTTAAACCGACTTATAAATACCCTCACTCTCAGAGAACATACATACGGAAGTTATAAGAAACTAAATTTAACGTAGGGCAGGATAATTTGTGTGGAAGGTTCGTAGCACATGGTCCCAGCTTCCACATTTATAAAAAAATTGTTTTAACATGATAAAATATCAAGTCTTAGTGGATCACATGCACCTGTATAGAAGTTATGAAGCATTTAATATTACCTAGGATAGAGACAATTCTGTGGGAGGTACAAGAAGGGGCGTGTCTAAAGCGTAAATATTGTTTAGGTTTAAAGTGATCATAGAAACATCTTCAAATATCAAATTGCAAATGATTTTGACTACCCGTATGGATGCTATGTCGCTTTTATTGTAGCCAAAGTTTATACCACTTTGTGTGGGAGGTACCAGAAGGGATGTGGCAATTTCGCCCAATATAACCACTAAAAAGCATTGCTAAATATCAAATTTCACAGTATTCCGATTATCTGTATAGAAGTTATAATAGCTTTAATTTTACGTAGATTTGGGTGATTTGTGTGGGAGGAAGGGGCGTGGCAAATCACGTCATATTTGGTACACTTAAAATGATTAAAAAACATTATCAAATACCAAAATATAACTGATTCCAACTATCCGTGTGGAAGTTATATGGGTTTTAATTAGGGTTTGGGGTTTCCCGGACTTTTTTCATTTCTCGGGAAAACGGGAATGAAAAATATGATATGTCTAATGTGGTTTAAAATATCAACACTTAATAACTGGAGTGTTTTTAATACTGGCATATTACAAATTAAAAACGAATGTTTTTGTCCAAATATTTTACAAATTACTTTTTATTTTACAAATATTTTACTCTACACTAATATTCAGAATTGGACATTTAAATCGCAGTGACGGGCACCTACACTAGATTCAAAATTAAAAATTATTAAGGAATGAATGTTAGATTCATTTGTCTGGAGACGAAAATATTTTATAGAAATATGGGGGAAATATTCTAAACTGTAAAAACAATAAAAACATAAACAATTTAATATTAATTTAATAAATTCATCAAAAATAAAAACATTGAAATAATCCAGTCATTAGTTCTTACTAAGAGTCATTTAAATGTACTATTAGATTTCTCTTGAAAGTTTTCAGGCGAAAAATTTTAATCGTAGACCATTTCGTACTGGTTTCATATGTAAAGAACAATTCTTTAAGAAGGTTTTCAGATCGATTCTTCTAGGAAAACAAGTATATTTAAGTATTGACATTATGTAAGCCATAGTATTGTCGGTATGGTATTCTTATTTCACAATAATTATTATTCCCTAGCTGAATTTCGCAAAAAATGGATACTTACCGAATTTAAAAAGTTTTGTTTGTAGTAATATAATATAAACAAATACTCATTATTATTGTCAATAATGTAAATACAGTGCGAGCTCGATGATCGTAACCACCTATTATCGCAACTGCTCGTTGTTTGCAACTAACTCGATTAGCCCAACTTCTATACAAAAGTTGTAATATTCCTTTTCTATTTTCTAGATAGATGAAGATACTTTGAATTTAACCAAGGACGAAACTGAATTAGAAGTATTAGTAAGAACACATATAATCGTGCCAGTACACTTGGATGTGTGGAAATTTACGGCGATATTTACAAGAATTGATACTATCGAAATGAATATCATTGCGACTTCAATTGAAATCATCGAGATATGGAACATAAATTCATGTATTTTAACTAGAAATTAGTGCAGGGTGTAAACTCGGCCAACTGTATTCATTCCTTAGTTTATTTCCTGCTTCATACTACACTAACTTTATTGTCGGAGATCCGTTAAATAGATGATTTGGACAATTGTGGTCTGCAGATTGCAAATCTCGTTAGAGTATCCTCAAATTAAATCAAAGTTTTATTGAAATCAAAATTTCAAAAGGAGAGATCTCCGGCCTAAACTATCAAAAGTTTATATTTTCCAGAGTTGATATCCCGTCCAAAATTTTCCGGGAATTCCCGGGAAAAACAATTCGGGAATTCCCGGACCCCAAACCCTAGTTTTAATTTAACGTGCGAATATGGCCTTTTTGTGGGCGGTACCATCTTCGAACCTAAACTAAGTTTGGCAAAAATATTACCATGTGCAAAGTTTGAATTCCTTGACTCCTTTCGAGAGTTATCGTGTACACCAGCCAGCCAGGCGGACGGACATGGCTCAAACAAATACCTTAAAAAGTCGTGAAACGGATTTGGTCCAAACATACTTGGGGTCTGAAGTCACTCCTTCAACGCGTTACACTTTTTTCCTGTCTCAAATGATGTACACCCTCCTACTCTGTAGAGTGAGGGTATAAAAACTAAATATAAAACAGAAATCTTCAAAAAAGCTTAAATACCATAAATATTAGTAGATAGTGGGTGCTACAGTTCCATCCTATTTTAATTTCAAAAGTAAAAAAAATTGAAAATCTATTATCTGACGTACACAGGGCAAGATAACCTAACATCATGATTCAACCAATTTTTGCCGTAAAGGTAAAAATAGTGTTTGCATTTTCCCGTACTTTTTATTTCCCGGGAAACGGGAATTATTTTTTCAATTTCCCGGGATCCCGGGACAGAACGGGAAATCAATATATCGTTTACCATGAGTTAAACTTATTCATTCACATTTTATTATGGTGGGATGTGTGCGACTTTTTGAACGGATATTCGGCAAGTGAGCTGTGCTTCTCATTCGTTTGTGAACATCATTTACTTTTAGAGGCCGGGTATGTTGTTGAAGAGTCGCTGCGAAACATGATAGTGGTAGTCTGCAGCCAAGTAATAAATGTCATCATGCCATTTGTAAATAAATTTTAAATATAGATGAAATATAGAAGGAGAGTTTCCCAGTACAGTAAAATAAAAATGTATTTCACAACGAACCTGTTGGAGAATTAAACTCAAGGCGTATTTATACAGGTGATAGCAGCAGAGCAAAAACAAATTCGGCAACAACAAAATACAAGCAATTTTTTGAATGGTGAGTCATACTGTCAAAGCAAAATATATGGGATTTGACAGTTTCGGTTACTATTGAATAATAAAAAAAATTTCAGTCAGCTGGGCTCCTGCTATCACCTTTATCAATACGCCTTGATTCAACTCAAACACCTTTCGTCCATTACACGCCCATTCTGGGGTTTTACATTTTTTATGCCCTACACCACTTCGTGGACTAGGGTATTATAAGTTAGTTTCGCGCCAAATGTTTTTAACACCAAGAAATAATCGAGCTAGACCAACCTTTAAGTATACCGATCGGCTTAGAATCACCAACTGAGTCGATTTAACGATGTCTGTCTGTCCGTCCGTCTGCTGTCCATCGCACTCTACAGGTCGCAATTGTTGTCCGATTGTCATGAAACTTGGCAGAAGTTACTTTTTCTGGCCAAGGACCATCGGTATTAAATTTGGAGGAAATCGGTTCAGATTTAGATATAGCACCCATACAAATGTCGCTCCCTATTTCATTTTCCCCCCTTTAGAAACCACATATTGTACCCGAAATGGGCACAACATCTTATAATCCAACTAGAAATACCTATGCAGAAATTGGGTAAGATCGGTTCAGATTTAGATATAGCCCCCATACAAATGTCGCTCCCGATTTTACATTTTCCGCTCTAGAAACCACATATTGTACCCGATTTTCTTTAAATTTGGTACAACATCTTATAATCCAACTAGAAACACCTATGCAGAAATTGGGTAAGATCGGTTCAGATTTAGATATAGCCCCCATACAAATGTCGCTCCCTATTTCACTTTTTCCGCTTTAAAAACCTCATATTGTACCCGTTTTTCTTTAAAATTGACACAACATCTTATAATCCAACTAAAAAACCTATGCTGAAAGTGGGTGATCAAACTTTACATATTATATTTCATTTTTGTCAAACACATACATTTACAGGATGCAAAAATCCTTCCCGATTTCACTTTTTTGCCGAATTGAATTGCAATGAGAATTGTTTGGGTGATGCCCATATGTCCATACTTTGGTATAACCCAAATGGGGCCCATTCTGATCTATTACAGCTCTAGAAACTACATCTTACATCGGATCTTCATCAAATTTTGCAGATCATGATATTTTTCAACTAGGAATACCTACCGTGAATGAGAAATATTTAGGCCCATGTTTTAGACCAGGCCCAGAATGTTGTTAAAGGCCCCCTTTTGAAATGTCGGTCCTATTACTACTGTATAATTTGCATTTGTCTGTCGGATAATTGGGTCAATTACCATATTATTTACCATATTCGTTAAATGTGACTAAAGATGAATTTATACTATTCTTTATAATTTATATGAACAACATAAAATTGCTCCCATGAAATACTTGGGTTTAGTAATCAGAGCGAGGTACATACACAGGGAGTGGTGTAGGGTATTATATAGTCGGCCCCGCCCGACTTTAGCCTTTCCTTACTTGTTTCATATGGAGTTTGACAGGCAAACCCCGAAATAGTGAATTTTGGGTGTATATCCGAACGCATTTGTCATCGAACTGCAATATTTGACATACCAAATTAAAATCGATACGAGCTAAATTATCGTACAACATTGTTATTGTGGAAATGATGAAAAAATATGTAAAAATGTCTACCGAATTCCCGTACGAATTTCCCAGGATACGGGAAATGAAAAATATGTGAATTCCCGGGAATATTCCCGCGGGAAATCCCGGGATGCAAACCCTAGTAAAAAGTACAAATTTGGAAAAATCTTTTTATTTTGCGTGTCTATGCAGTTAGAGCAATGTATGCACCGAATTCCATGATTCTAGATGCGGTCATTTGGTTGGTACCATTTTTATCGCCTTTTTCCCATTTTACCCCTTAAGAGTACGACTTTCTAAAATATTTTGCATGTTTACACAATTAGAGGGATGTACACCCCGAATTTCATCATTCTATCTTTTAGTTGGTACTATTTTTATCCCTCTGTACCCATTATATCCCTTGAAAGTATGAATTTGGAAAAACCTTTTATTTTTCGTGTCTACGCAGTCAGAGGAATGTATACTCCGAATTTCATGACTCTAGCTGCGGTCATTTGGTTGGTAAAATTTTTATCCCCTTTTTCCATTTTAATCCCAAAAAGTACGAATTTCGAAAATTTATTTTGCGTGTCTGTGCAGTCAGAGGAATGTATATACCAATTTTCATTATTCTAGGGGCAGCCGTTTGGTTGGTACCATTTTTATCCCCCTATTCCCATTTTACCCCTTAAAAATACGAATTTGGGAAAAATAATTTTATATTATGAATCTACTCAATTAGAGGAATGCAAATACCGAATTTTGTGTTTCTGGCTGTTTTCGTTTGATAGGTACCATTTTTATCGCTTTTTGTCCCATTTCACCCCCTACGAATAAGAATCACTTTATGGTGCATGTTTCTGTTATAGGGGAATGCTCGTACCCAATGCCAAAATTCTCTAAAATATAAGAGGTTATTATGTTTTTTTTAGTCCTTGTGAGGACAATCCCTACCGATCTACGAATATAAGACGCATTTATGGCAAATTTGGACGTCCTAGCTCGTTTTTTAGAATCTAGCGTGCTTTCAAC
Source organism: Polietes domitor (assembly GCA_947397865.1). Classification (NCBI taxonomy): domain Eukaryota; kingdom Metazoa; phylum Arthropoda; class Insecta; order Diptera; family Muscidae; genus Polietes; species Polietes domitor. The sequence goes on from CANDYM010000133.1 coordinate 46,821, forward strand.
AGACGGACGGACGGACATGGGTAGATCGTCTTAGAATTTTATGACGATCAAGTATATATATACTTTATAGGATCTAAGGTCGATATTTCAAGGTGTTTCAAACGGAATGACAACGTTAGTATATCCCCATCCTGGAGGTGGAGGGTATAAAAAGGAAATGATGTTCGTTGGTGGTAATCGCATCACTTGAGAACGGCTGAACCGATTTGGCTGATTTTTTGTTACTAGCTGTAGTCCGAACTAGTTTATTTTGGGTAGCTGACCGCAAAATTGGAAAATTAAAAAAAAAACTGAAAGTGTCTTTTTTTTGTAGAAAATTTGAATGAAATTATACTCATGGATTAATGTGGGCGATCGAGGTTATTTATTAGACCCTCCACCTCCAGGATGGTGGTATATTCACTTTGTCATTCCGTTTGTGACATCTTGAAATATTCGTCGGAGACCCCATAAAGTATATATAGTCTGTGTCGTTGAATTCTAAGACGATCTAGCCATGTCCGTCTGTCAGTCTATCCGTCTATCTGTTGAAAGCACGCTAACTAACTGCCGAACGAAATGAGCTAGGAGGTTCAAATTTTCCGTAAATGTGTCTTATGCTTGCAGATCGCTTGGGATTGAAAGTGGGCGAAATCGGCCCAGAGAGAAAACATTTTCAATAACAAGGACTGAAAATACCCCCTAATATTTAGATTATTTATACTCTTGATATTTATTGTGCACATTCCAAAAAATCTAAAAAAAAAAAGATTAGCGGGTGAAATGGGAAAAAAGAGATAAAAATGGTACTAATGATACCACAACAGCTAGAAACATGAAAATCGGTATGTACATCCCTATAATTACATTTTCACTTAAAATAGAGGAAATTTTTCGAAATTCCTACTTTTAAGGGAAAAATTGGAAAACAGGGATAAAAATGGTACCAACCAAACTGAAGCTGAAATTGAAATCAGGAAATTTACTGTATGCATTCATCTGACTGTATAGACGCGAAACATAAAGGAACTTTTCAAAATTTGTAGTTCTAGGCAGAAAATGGGGCAAAAGGGGATAAAAAAGGTACCAACCAAGCAAACGGCTGTAGTTTAAATCCTGAAATTCAGTGTTTACACTCGTCTGTCTTTTAGGGTCAAAATGAAAAAAGAATAGAACTAATACCAAACATATGGATGTACCTAGAATCATGAAATTATATGTGTACATTCCAATGTGGACCCCAAATATAACGAATCTTTGAAATTTGTACTTTTCAGTCACTTTGTCTGCAACTGACAATACAATACAATATTTGCGCACATTTTTGAAGATTGCTGTCTCCTGTTCACTTTATGATTATATTGCAGTATTATATTTATATATATATATCAAAGGATTATATTTTATTATGATAATGAAGCAATGCAATTTAATTAAAATAGTGCGCATACGCATCATTGTAAACAAATATAATTATAATTTCAAATAGTAAACCAATGTAGTAATGTGCATAAAAAATATCGCTATTTTCCTAATATGGTTCCGCACTTCTGTGTAAAGTCGACAGCCGGTAATACTGTGAAAGGCACTCCGCCGTGGAAGGTTTATAAGATAAGGCCCGGCCGAACTTAACGCCTTTCTACTTGTTTTTTTTTTTAACATTCCAAATATATTCCATATTTAATCGAATCAAACCATTTCCCAACATTTTCGGATTGCTATTTATATTTCGATTACCAGGCCCGTTGTATATATTTTTTTCGTTTTTTATACCCTACACCACTTCGTGGACTAGGGTATTATAAGTTAGTTTCGTGCCAAATGTTTGTAACACCAAGAAATAATCTAGCTAGACCTACCTTTAAGTATACGGATCGGCTTAGAATCACCAGCTGAATCGATTTAACGATGTTTGTCTGTCCTTCCGTCCGTCTGCTGTCCATCTAAGCTTGTTCGCACTCTACAGGTCGTGGTCCGATTGTCATGAAATTTGGCAGAAGTTACTTTTTTTTGGTCAAGGACGATTGGTACTGAATTTGGAGAAAATCGGTTCAGATTTAGATATAGCCTCCACACAAATATCCCTATAATTTACACTATTACTACTCTAGAATGCATATTTTACATGGGATCATGACCAAATTTTCAGGATCGTGTTATATTTGAACTAGAAACAGCTGAGGGAAAAGTGGACCACATGGGTCTACTTTTCCCTCACATAGGAGGTACAAATGTACCTCCGATTTACAATATTACTTCTCTAAAATTCACATTTTACACCGGATCTTGATCAAATGTTCCACACAATGTTACATTTATACTAGAAACACCTATTTTGAAAGCCAGCTATATAGGTCAATGTTTTGGAATAGCCCCCATACAAATGGGCCCCCATTTTACACTAATATCCCTCTAGGACCCACATCTTACATTGGATCTTGATAAAATTTTGCAGATCATGTTATATTTCAATTAAGAAGACCTACTTTGAAAGTGATCTATAAATGCCCACTTTTTAATGTAGCGCCCTTACAAATGGGCCCCATTTTAATTATTACCTCTCTAGGACCCATATTTTACATCGGAAGTTTATCAAATTTTGCATTTTGTATTATATTTCGACTAAGAAGACATATTATGAAAGTCAAATATATGGGTCCATATTTTGGTATAACCCCCATACAAATTGGGCCCCCATTCTTCTCTATTACATCTCTAGCACCCACATCGTGCATTAGATCTCGATATAATTTTGCATATCATGTCATATTTCAACGAAGAATACCTACTTTGAAAGTGATCTATATGGAACAACTTTTTAATGTAGAGCCCTTACAAATGGCCCCATTTTAATTTTTAACCCTTCAAGAACGCAAATTTTACATCAGACTTTTTTTTTCAAATTTTCAGATTATATTATATTTCAACAAAGAATACAAAAATAAAGAATATGTGTCCATACTTTGGAATAACCCAACTATATATTTATATATATCAACTATGAATACCTACCGTGAATGACATATATAGGCCCATGTTTTGGACCAGGCCCCAAGTGTTGTTGTAGGCCTCCTTTCAAATGTCGGTCCGATTCATCATATTACTACTGTATAATTTATATTTGTCTGCCTGAAATTGGATCAATTACCATATTATTTACCATATTCGTTAAATATAACTAAAGATGAATTTATAGTAACTTTATAAATTATATGAACTACATAAAATTACTCCCATGAAATACCTGGGATTAGCAATCAAAGCGAGGTACATACGCAGGGAGTGGTGTAGGGTATTATATAGTCGGCTCATTTAATGAGATCAAAAAAATCGATTTTTCGATTCAATTCAAATTCTTGAAAAAAATATTTATTAATAAATATATATTATTATTGAATTGCAACGCATTTTACGTATGGCCTCACGGAGGTGAGGTGTCCGTTTTGCAACCAGAAGATCTTGGATTCGAATCGTGACCCAATAAAATTCCTTTCTTATTATTATTTTATAATAAGATAATCTTTACTTTTGTATAATTTTATTAATTTAAATAATTTTATTTAGTATACTATAAATATATTTTTTTATTTATTACACTGCCCAAAAAATAAGACTTTTTAAATGGAACAGAATAGCGGCCTATAATTGTGATAGGGCATGTTGAGTAGCGACATTGATTATAAATACAGATGCACAACATCTCCAAAATCCGTTGGATAGATCGCGGGAAAATTACAAAACAAATTGTGTCATGCATTCAAAATCATTTTAGTCATATCTACTGAAATAGTTTCGTAGAACATTTTAATTCTTAAATTTCTTTTTTGAGAGGACTTTTTTGATTTTCTCGAAAAAAGGGTGAACAAATCTTCCACAAAAATGATCCTAATAAAATTCCACAATATAGATCTGACAACAAGAATTCTCTCAGACAATAACTTACAACTGGGTATCCAACCGATTAAATTTTATTCGATTAATCGAATAAATTTTGTCAAATATTTGTTCGAATAAGGGAAAAAATCATGATTTGTGAATAACGAATAAATTGTAAAGGGTGTTTTTTATTGGGGTATAGAACTTTAAGTTGGCATCACTTTTTTAACTGGCGGCCATTTTGTCAGCTGTCAAGTGATTAATATTTAGTTTGGTTTGCCATTTCATCATGAACAGGTTGACAAAAGAACAACGCTTGCAAATCGTGCAAATTTATTTCGAAAGTAATGGTTCAGTTCGCGAAGTTCACCGCAAGCTCCGACCATTTTATGGTCGACATAATCGTCCATCAGAGCAATTAATTCGGTTAACCATGGATCGTTTTCGGATTATTTTCTTTGGGGATATGTGAAGTCGCTCGTCTACGCCAACAAACCAGAAACGTTAGGGGACTTGGAAGCCAACATTCGTGGCGTTATTGCCAACATACGGCCCCATATGCTCGAAAAAGTGGTTGAAAATTGGACCTGTAGAATTGGCTATATTCGAGCCAGCCGCGGCGGCCACATGCCCGAAATCATATTTAAACATTAATGGCATAAAATTATCCTTCCAATAAAGCCAAATTGATGGACATTAAAACGATTTTCTTGTGTTTTATTTCAATTCGAAGTTCTATACCTCAATAAAAAACACCCTTTACCATAAAAACTAATGAAATCGTCGCACTGTGGTCATTATTTTGAGATAGCGGCCAAAACTCCTTTTGGTTTTTGTTCTCCGATTTTAAAGTTATTAGACTTATATGAAAGTAGACAGTAGTAAACCTCGGGTGCCAAAAAATTAGAACTCTATTTTAACTATTTCACTGAGAACAGGGTGGTCCAAAATGGGCTTTTTCAGAATTTATGATATTTATGATATTTTTAGTTAATTTTTAAAGTTGAAATGATCATAACTTTTTTGTTTTTCAAGATTTTTGGACGAAATAAATTTTGTGTTGTAACTTAACTTATTTCCTATCACTGGTAGAAAAAATTGAAGCTCTACTGTTTTCAGAACAATTTAAATATTTTTTTTAAAAAAGGTCTAATTTATCGGAAATTTCCTACTTCATAGAGCACAACTCCTGTGAGTCAAGCTGAGTCAAAACACAAATTTACTATTTTGTAGTCCTAACCCTCCCCTACATTCCTATATATACATGTCCATGCATCGGGACTGCACTTTTTGAGCTACAGCAATTTTTCTGACCCAAGGTAAGATATTCGGTACAAATGCACGTCATATTTTTTGAGAAGTAATTTGTATGTGAAAGTGGCTATTATGCATATATTTTGATGAAATTTTGTACAAGAGTTCTTATTGACCCAAAAAATAATTCTGTTTAAATTAGGAGAATTTGGCCCATATTTGGACCTAGTCCACATAGAAGGGTGTATCAAAATTTTGACAAAAATGACAATAGAATCTGACAACATTCGCTTTGCTTACAAACCAAATAGAACATTAAATTCAATTTTTACCAACATTAACGACAGAACACAACGAAGAGAACATTAGAAACGAGAATGAATCACAAAAATGAAAGAGACAACAGCACTGTCACAACTTAGTGCTATCCAGTGCACGAAAACAAACGAAACGATTGACGTACATATCATCCAAAGTCATTATTATTCATTACACAGTACAACACATGATTTGCCAACTCAATTCTGAGAACAGTATGTGAAATTTCTCCATCATTCGTTTTGTCTTCTTACCTGCCGAAATATTTTTAATATCGATTTGAAGTTAGTACTATCGTATAGGGGAATTTATCACGTTTTAGGCCCTGTTGTTTGACATAGCTCGACAGCCACTAGCCCGATTTAGTTGAAATAAATTTTAAGAATTACAATTCCCTTAATCTGTTCATATATTGTTTTCCTATACAAGCAACAGTTTACAAGTTAAAAATAAGTTTCCAATAAAAAATGAAGAAATTTTTTTTAAATTCATAAAAAATACAAAACGGAAATAAGTTTCAAGTGTAGTTACTTTTTCGCAAAGTCACATAACCTATGAGCAAAATGAGACAAAGATCATGAAAATCGATGCACGCGTTTCGCTTTTATTCGCAATTTCAAAAAATAAAATAAAAATAAAAATTAAAAAATTATCATGCAAAAAAAAAAAAATATTTATAAAAACTTTATGAAAATAAAATAATATGCAATTAATACGCAATAATAATATGCATGAAAACCAAATTCAGAACATTTTTTCAATTATTGGCAATATCCATGCTTGCAGAAGTTGACGCTTGTGGTTCTGATGATCTTGTTTTCTTCGTAGGTTGTTCATGAAAGAATCACTTTTGATCAATTTCCGAATATCAGGTCCGTTCAGAATACCTGTTTTAAATACATTTGCGAATAATGACGACGGAAAAAGAAAGCAAAAAAAAAAGAAGGAGAAAGAAATTCTAATGATGGAAACACAGCAAGGAGATTTTTTTCCGATCCAGAAACTGCAGCTTCTATAACTGGAGTAGATTATGATTTAATACGACGATTCCAAATCATATTAGAAGTTATAGCATGTAGCAAAAAGATAGATGCAAAAAAATTTGGTCAGTATGCTAATGAGACAGCAACCCTTTATAACCAAAAATATTCTTGGAGACATATGCCAACCACAGTTCACAAAATTTTGTTCCATGGGGAACAAATAATTCAGCACAATATGCTTCCAATTGGAGATCTCTCAGAAGAAGCGCAAGAAAAAAGGAACAAAGACTACAGATTCTTTCGCGAGCACAATACAAGAAAAATTTCCAGATATTGTACTAATGAAGATCTTATTAATATTTTGTTGTGCACATCAGACCCATATATGTCCAGTATTCGACAAAAATGGAAATCAACCTCATTAGAGTTAGATGAAGAAGCTAAACAACTACTGCAAAATGAAAATCAAAGCTATTTGAAAGAAATTTTTACTAATATTGTTTAATTAACACTAGTTTAAAGATTATAATTTGTTTCTAATTTTAGTATAAATTTTTATTAATACATTTAAATAAAATATATGTGCACTTTAAATCAATAGTAAAAGTTTACTTAAAATTTTATCGATGTTGTGTTCTGTATATAATATATCCAAATGGTATTGATATTGTTGGGAATTTCAGTGTTATTTTTCAGTTTAATCCTCACAAGAATTAGCTTTCTTCCACAAAAACCAACCTTTGGCCCCTGTGAATATTGAGACTAAATGAATGTCAGGGGCCAAATGTTGGCATTTTCTGACCAAAATTAAGTTTAGGAATAATAAATAAGTATTGGTTGTAAAATACGATTGAAGAAAATAAGAAATTATAAAAAATATACCTATTTAAAATGTCAAAATATTCAACTTTTACATGGAAACTCAACAAAAAATTAAAATGCATTTTTAACTCCACATTACTTACGTTCCTATCAGTCGATTTTTACGTTTGAACACGCAAATTGAAGCTTAAAGTCCCTCCTATTGAACAAAACAATTTGCGTAAAAAAATACCAATCCGGCCAAAAGTTATAGAGTTTTGACCGCTATCTCGCGAAATTGACCACTGTGCGTCGTCTGGTTTGTATGATAAATTGATTTTGAATGGAGCAAATATGGGTAAAAAACTATGAAACACCAACTATAAAATCAAATAACCACTATTTTTTCCATTTTTTAAATGTACAATGCAGATATTAAAGTAACTAGGGAACGATCTATACGACTTCGTTTAAAAAATAGCAAAGACCAACCAATAGCTTCGGAATTATTTAAAATTTAAAGAATTGTAAATTCATAGAAAAGTGATATTAGCAAACAAAAGTGATGTTGACACCCTCAGAATAAAGTCAGTTCTGTTAGAAATCACGTGAACCATTTTTCGAGAAAAGTCAACGGATTACTTCTGATATTATGCTCAATTAAGGGAAGGTTGTTTATTTTGACAGGAAATTAAGATGTTGTTTGTATGTATAGTTGGTCTGTTGTGTTGTATGTGTTGTCATTTATTTTGGTTTAAGACCAAAGGTTGTGCTGAAGTCTTCAGCAGAACCCAAAATTAGCAAAAAGGCAAAGTGAGACCTTTATTGTTGCAGCTAAAAGTTGACTGCGCAGTTTCGATGGGCGCTACCCCATCTCGTCAGAACTTTCGCAACGAATTTATGTCTTTGACTTGAATCAGTACCAGCGGTCACATATCACAAATGAGAAGCGCTGATAAACAAAATGTTCCACCGAACTAAGTCGACACACTAAAAAATCTCACTTTGCCAATTCAATGTTATGCATGTGCTCGCATCGCTCGCAACAATGCAAAGGATGTTGTTGTACGGTATGTTCCGTCTTCACTGTACCTCGTGTGTATTGTTATTGTTTGTATGTATAGTTGGTCTGTTATGTTGTATGCAAAGAAAGTGGACGAACAAGAAGCTCCGTCGTACTCATTTAAAAAATCGAGCGAGTTACGTTAGATTAAAATGTGAAAAATAAAATTTAAGACCGAGCTGTCGTCGGTTTTGACAGAAATCATTCAAAATAACATAAAAATTTCAAAATTAAGAACGCCGGGAACAAAGAAGAATACGATAATTTTTGCCTTATTATACCCTACACCACTTCGTGGGCTAGGGTATTATAAGTTAGTTTCGCCCCAAATGTTTGTAACACCAAGAAATAATCGAGCTAGACCCACCTTTAAGTATACCGATCGGCTTAGAATCACCAGCTGAGTCGATTTAACGATGTCTGTCTGTCCGTCCGTCTGTCCGTCTGTCCGTCTGTCCGTCTGCTGTCCATCTAAGCTTGTTCGCACTCTACAGGTCGCAATTGTTGTCCGATTGTCATGAAACTTGGAAGAAGTTATTTTTTCTGGCCAATGACCATCGGTATTGAATTTGGAGGAAATCGGTTCAGATTAAGATATAGCCCCCATACAAATGTCGCTCCCGATTTGACTTTTTCCGCCCTATAAAGCACATATAGTACCCGATTTTCTTTAAATTTGGCACAACATCTTATAATCCAACTAGAAACACCTATGCAAAAATTGGGTAAGATCGGTTCAGATTTAGATATAGCCCCCATACAAATGTCGCTCCCGATTTGACATTTTCCGCTCTAGGAACGACATATTGTACCCGATTTTCTTTAAATTTGGCAGAACATCTTATAATCCAACTAGAAACACGTATGCATAAATTGGGTAAGATCGGTTCAGATTTAGATATAGCCCCCATACAAATGTCGCTCCCTATTTCACTTTTTCCGCTTTAGAAACCACATATTGCACCCGATTTTCTTTAAAATTGGCAGAACATCTTATAATCCAACTAGAAACACGTATGCAAAAATTGGGTAAGATCGGTTCAGATTTAGATATAGCCCCCATACAAATGTCGCTCCCGATTTCACTTTTTCCGCTTTAGAAACGACATATTGTAACCGATTTTCTTTAAATTTTGCAGAACATCTTATAATCCAACTAGAAACACGTATGCATAAATTGGGTAAGATCGGTTCAGATTTAGATATAGCCCCCATACAAATGTCGCTCCCGATTTGACATTTTCCGCTTTAGAAACCACATATTGCACCCGATTTTCTTTAAAATTGGCAGAACATCTTATAATCCAACTAGAAACACGTATGCAAAAATTGGGTAAGATCGGTTCAGATTTAGATATAGCCCCCATACAAATGTCGCTCCCGATTTCACTTTTTCCGCTTTAGAAACGACATATTGTAACCGATTTTCTTTAAATTTTGCAGAACATCTTATAATCCAACTAGAAACACGTATGCAAAAATTGGGTAAGATCGGTTCAGATTTAGATATAGCCCCTATACAAATGTCGCTCCCGATTTGACATTTTCCGCTCTAAAATCCACACATTGTACCCGTTTTTCTTTAAAATTGGCACAACATCTTATAATCGAACTAGAAAGATCTATGGTGAAAGTGGGTAAGATAGGTTCAGATTTAGATAGAGCCCTCATACAAATATTGCTCCCGAATGTTTAACCGATTTAGGCCAAATTTTACATATTATATTTCACCAATAAACAGACATGGTGAAAGCGGGTCACATCGTTCCAGGTTTCAATATACCACCATACAAATGTCCTTTCCGATTTAACATTTTTTGTCAAACACACCAGGATGCAAAAATCCTTCCCGATTTCACTTTTTTACCGAATTGAATTGCAATGAGAATTGTTTGGGTGATGTCCATATGTCCATACTTTGAAATGACTTTGGTATACTACTGCATAATTTGTATTTGTCTGTCGGACAATTAGATCAATTACCATATTATTTATCATACTCGTTAAATTTGACTGAAGATGAATTTATAGCATATAAATTATATGAATATAATTTGTATGAACTACATAAAATTGCTCCCATGAAATACCTGGGTTTAGTAATCAAAGCGAGGTACATATGCAGGGAGTGGTGTAGGGTATTATATAGTCGGCCCCGCCCGACTTTAGCCTTTCCTTACTTGTTTTTCAATAAATTTTTTTGCAATTAGTTAAGAAAAATAAAATAAGTAAAATGGTGACAAAATTCGAGTAAAATACGACACAGTTTCTTAGTATTTTAATGTTGTTTGTCGTTGCTTTGTGCTGTTTTCTTTAGTTGATTCACAATTAAACAAAAAACACGAAAAATATTCATTTTGAAACACCCATTCTTCACCTAAGAGTGGGAAAATGAGTGTCGCTCTTATATTTACATTTTAATCTAACGTAACTGTCAGAAATCAAAGAGTCGGACGGAACATCTTAATAGATTTTATTATTTTTGGTTGTATGTGTTGTCATTTATTTTGGTTTAAGACCAAAGGTTGTGCTGAAGTCTTCAGCAGATGTTTGCAACTTTTTTTGAATTTCGAATTTGAAGCTACAATTTTTAAATAAAATCAGATACGTAATAATAATATATGCTTGAACTACCCGTAAGCTGGCGTGTCCTGTCTATTTAGCTCTTGTTATTATTATTTATTTAAGTGGACAATTGTTCGATTAATCGGTTAATCGAATAACTCTTGACGTCATTATTCGATTAATTGGAAATTCTTTGTTTTCAAATAAACGATTAATCGAATAATGATAACACTTCATTCGCTTACTATAACGCTCCCTTCCTTTCCAAAAAATGGAAACTTTGACCCGCTATAAAAAGAAACTCAAACCAGCTGGACTAGAAGTTTATTCTGCAAAAAAAAATCGACTCTGTTCCAAAAATGCTGTTGGACCGTGTAATTTTATAAATAAATATAAAATTGTAATTATTTTGAACCACGCTTAGAAGTCAAGGCTAGCAATATGTTTATACAGGGTGGCGCAGAATGAGTTATATGGTCTAAATGGTTTATAACTTTTTTATTTATGCGATTATTATATATTTTTTTTGTGCATAGAATAATACTTCAAGTCAATTCGAAAATTAAATGTAATGGAGGCAATCTTCAAAAAAGCTTAAATAGCCTAATTATTGGGTGATAGTAGGTCCTTTTTCAGTTGCAGCCGTTTGGTTGGTTTTATTTCCATCCAAAAAAAGTACATTAGTACACAGTACATGACAACCAAACTTCATGATTATATCCATTTTTTGCCATAAAAGTGCGAATTTGGAAAAATCTTTTTATTTTGCGCGACTATGCTCTCAGATGAATGTATACACCGAGTTCCATGATTCCAGCTTTGGCCATTTGGTTGTTACAATTTCTATCCCCTTTTTCCCACTTTACCCCTTTAAAAGTATGACTTCCAAAAATCTCTTTATTTTACGTGTCTACGCAATTAAATCATTCTATCTGTAGCCGTTAAGTTGGTGCCAATTTTATGCCTCTGTTCCCATTGTATCCCTTGAAAGTACAAATTTGAAAAAAAAAAACCTTTTTTAATTTTTGTTACCTACGCAGTCAGAGGAATGTATGCTCCGAATTTCATCATTCTAACCGTTTAGTTGGTACCAATATTATCCCCCTGTTCCCATTATTCTAGGTGCATTCGTTTTGTTGGTACCATTTTTATCCCTCTATTCCCATTTTACCCCTTAAAAGTACGAATTGGGAAAGAATACTTTTATATTATGTATCTACTCAATTAGAAGAATGTACACACCGATTTGTTTGTATCCCTTTTTGGTCCATTTGTTTAGATGATATCGTGCTTTCAGCATACGGACGGAGGGACAGACGGACATGGCTAGATCGTCTTAGAATTTCATGACGAACAAGAATATATGTGCCAGTTAGAATGATAGTGGTCTAAGTTACACTTTATCCGTTCTGAGATATGGTTAATGGTTTATGTTTGAGTCAATTGAAAAATATTTTGCCACCGAAGCAAAAACTTTTTTCTTAGAATATCCTACTCGAACTTTTATAAAAAAATCGACAACGTTGGTACCTCTCAGGGAACCACTACTTTCAGGGGACGCACTGACTTAGACCACTTTCATTCTTCTAAAAATTGAAAATTTTTAATTTTTTTCGCAAAAATGAAAGAAAACATCAAATATTTTATTTCAAAAAACAATTTATATAAATATTTACAGGTTGTTCGTCTAGAAAATTTATTTTGAGATTATTTTTTCCATGCTTTATATAAGGTTACTTTCTATATATGTTTGTGTGCCACAAAATTTGAAATCAATTTTTGAAAGCTTTTTTCTCAACCAATTTTGCTCAAATTTTGCACACTTAATCATTTTCGATGACAATACAAGGAAATGGAAAAATTTGACCAATTGGACAAAGGGGCGTGGTACCTCCCATACAAACCACAAATTAAAAATCTATTATTTCTGCTCCTGATAACGGTATTTGAACAAAATTTGGTACGTCGGTTTGGTGTGCATTTTTTAAGTGCTGCTGCAAATATGAGCGGGAATGGACAAAGGGGCGTGGTACCTCCCATACAAACCACAAATTAAAAATCTATTATTTCTGCTCCTGATAACGCAGTAATTTTTCCTTCTACAAAAGATAACTAAAAAAGAATTTCTAGGCCCAATAGAATTCTGCTTGCATAAAGCATGGATTTGAAAAAAAAAAATTTTTGATTTACTAGTTACTTTTCAAATAATTTCATTTTATATTTTATTCAAATTATCTGAACCACCTAAAATGGACACTATAAATAAAACAAGTAAAAACAGTGTTAAGTTCGACCGGGCCGAACTTTATATACCCTCCACCATGGATTACATTCCACCGAGGATTAACATAGCCAAACCAAAACAAATACAAATATTGAAAAAATAATTTTATAAATAAACATAATACTTTTTGTTGTAACTCTAATAAATATACGCTTATAAGGCTATACGTCAATTCAAAAATAAAATATATATATTTTCAAAAAGCTTGAATACCATAAATATTGGTAGATAGTGGGTGCTACAGTTGGTTGTATTTCCGTTCTATTTTAATTCCAAAAGTACAAATTTTGAAAATCCATTATCAGACGTACATAGTGCAAAATAACCTAATTTAATGATTCAGCCAATTTTTCCGTAAAAGAAAAAGTACGAATTTGGAAAAATCTTTTTTATTTGCGTGTCTATGCCATTTGGTTGGTACCATTTTTACCCCCTTAAGAGTACGACTATCAAAAATTTCTTTATTTGACGTTTCTACCCTATTAAAATTCCATCATTCTAGCTGTAGTCGTTTAGTTGGTACTATTTTTATCCCTCTGTACCATTGTATCCCTTGCAAGTACGAATTTGGAAAAAACCTTTTATTTTCCATGTACGTAGACAGGAGTCAAAGGAATGTATACTCCGAATTTCATGTCTCTAGCTGCGGTCATTTGATTGGTATCCCTTTATCCCTTTTTTCATTTTAACCCCATAAAGTACGAATTTTGAAAAATCCGTGTCTTTTACGTGTCTATGCAATCAGAGGAATGTATACAGCCGTTTGGGTGGTACCATTTTTATCCCTCTATTCCCATTTTACCCCTTAAATGTACAAATTTGGAAAAAAAATACTTTTATATTATGTATCTACTCAATTAGAGGAATGTACATGTTTCTAGCTGTGAATTTCGTGTTTCTAGCTGTTGTCGTTTAATATGTACCATTTTTATGCCTTTGTTCCCATTTCACCCCTTACAAATAAGAATCACTTTATGGTGCACGTTTTTGCTATAAGGGGAATTCGCATACCAAATATCAAGCAAATCTAAACAGGCATACTCAAAAAATATGCTTAAATACGCTAAAATATTAGGGATTATTATGGGTATTTTTTGTCCTTGTGAGGGAACAATTTTTCCCTCACAAGGCCGATTTCGCCCCGTTTCAATCACAACCGATCTACGACTATAAGACGCATTTATGGAAAATTGAACGTTCTAGCTCCTTTCGTTTAGATGCTAGGGTGCTTTCAACAGACGGACGGGCATGGCTAGATCGTCTTAGAATTTTATGACGATCAAGACTTTATAGGGTCTGAGGTCGCCACCAGCGTGTTTGATTGGGTTTATACTCTCATTTTAACTGGCACATATATATTTTATAGGGTATCCGGTCGATATTTCAAGGTGTTTCAAATGGAATGACAAAGTTAGTATAACCCCATCCTGGAGGTGGAGGGTATAATAAAACATAAAGTGTAAATTGCCCTTTTGGATGGAACTTTTAAAATATATTTTAGGGGTAGAACTATGACAATATCTTTACTTTATGCAAAGTCACATAGCGACATCTGTAGAACTTTCCTCGAACTACACATTTTGCTGAGATATTTGAGAAATCTGCACGCCTCTATACCTTAGTCTGGGGTAGATACTACAACGAACTGAATCATCAAACTATTCAAAAAAAGTTAAATAAAAATAAATACAGAACGGGGAAATTCCCCCATTCATAAATGAGAGAGGAGCATGTGTGTATGAACGAACATACCTACTATACGATAAGATAAGAATAAACAATTATGACGATTAAATATGTGTATGTCTCGTATGTAGACAATACAGTAGAGTGGCAACAAAGAGCGCGTATTTGCTCAAAATATATCAGATCATGAAGGTGAATTCCCTTCACAGTCCACGAGCAAAATTACTGAACGCTACTTATGCCCGTATGGAAAGGTGATGCACTCAATGTTGTCAGAAGTGACGTTCTATTTTATCATTTTGACGATTTTTAGAGCCATAAAGTGGTAATGACCATATAAGCGCCTGAAATGATTTGGTTTGAATAAAACAGTAAAAAACATCTTCAAGGTCAAAATCGCAAAAAAAAAACTTTAAAAAATTCGATTTTTATCCCCTGTTCAGGTCAATAGGTTCAAAATTCAAGGAAACAATCAACTACAAAAATGTACCCAAGATCTAAATAAACAACTTTCTAGAACATATGAACTTCCTAGGAACGATTCTATGAGATTTGAGATACTCTGCTATCTATTACAAAAATAATAAAAAATGAAAAGACACGGGTCTTTTATCAAGTAGTAGTGTCCATATATGGTTATATTTATATATAATAGTAAGTACACGTCCACGTATTTATAAGGCAAGTGCAGACTCTCATCCAAACCTCAAAATCTTACCCCAATGTCAATCATATGAAAAAAACATACCAACACACCTAACACCGGGGTACGTATACGTTATTATGGGATAATAGTACGTATTTTTGTAATAGATGGCAGAGTATCTCAATGTTGAAGTAATGAAACAAAAAAAAAATAAATTAAAAAAAAATTGGGAAATTTTTCACTTTTGTGGCTACCTAAGCGCTCCTAAACGCTGTTAAGGAGTTCATATGTTCCAAAAGGTTGTTTATTGGGATCTTAGGTTCATTTTTGTAGTTCATTATTTTCTTGAATTTTGTACGGTTTGCTAACTATGGACCTGAACAGGGTAAAAAGGTTAAAATCGAATTTTTTAAAGATTTTTGAAGGCCGATTTTGACCTTGAAGATGAAGTTTTTTTATACCATCCACCTCCAGGATGTGGGTATACTAACTTTGTCATTCCGATTGTAACAACTTGAAATATCGATCTGAGACCCTATAAATTATATATATTCTTGATCGTCATAAAATTCTAAGACGATCTAGCCATGTCCGTCTGTTGAAAGCACGCTAGCATCTAAACGAAAGAAGCTAGGACGTTCACACCTTCCATAAATGCGTCCTATAGTCGTATATCGGTTGGGATTGAAACTGTGCGAAATCGACCCAAAGGGAAACATTTTTCCCTTACAAGGACTATAAATACCCATAATATTCCCTAATATTTTATAATATTTAAGCATATTTTTTCAATATGTCTGCTTGTACTTGTATTGGATATGTGCATTCCCCCTATAACAAAAACGTGCACCATAATGTGATTCTTATTCGTAGGAGATGAAATGGGGCAAAAAGGGATCAAAATTTTACCTTTCAAACGACAAAACCTAGAAACACGAAATTCGGTGTGCACATTCCTCCAATTAGAGTAGATCCATAATATAAAAGTATTTTTCCAAATTCGTACTTTTAAGGGATAAAATGGGAATAGAGAGATAAAAATGGTACCAACCAAACGGCTGCACCTAGAATAATGAAATTCGGTGTATACATTCCTCAGATTGCGTAGACACGTAAAATAAACGATTTTCGAAATTCGTACTTTTTGGGGTTAAAATCAAACGACCGCAGCTAGAGTCATGAACTTAGGAATATAAATTCCTCTGACTGCATAGACACGAAAAATAAAAGTTTTGTTTCCAAATTCGTACTTTCAAGGGATACAATGGGTACAGAGGTATAAAAATAGTACCAACTAAACGACTACAGATAGAATGATGAAATTCGGTGTGTACATCCCTCAAATTGCGTAGACACGTAAAATAAAGAGATTTTAGAAAGTCATACTCTTAAAGGGGTAAACTAGGAAAAAGGGGATAAAAATGGTACCAACCAAATGGTTGCAGCTAGAATCATGGAATTCGTTGCATACATTCCACTGACTGCTTAGACATGTAAAATAAAAAAGATTTTTCCAAATTCTTACTTTTACGGCAAAAATTGGTTGAATCATGAAGTTAGGTTATTTTGCACTACGTACGTGAGATAATGGATTTTCAAATTTTGTTCTTTTGGAATTAAAATGGAATGGGAAAACAACCAACTGTAGCACCCACTAGCTACCAATATTTATGGTATTTACGCTTTTTTTGAAAATATAAATATAAGAATATATATTTTTTGAATTGACTTGAAGTATTATTTCCATATATAAACGTATTGATAGCCTTGCCATAAAAGTGTGGTTTAAAATAATTAAGATGTTATATTTAAATATAAAACTATTTGTTCAATATTTTTACTTATTTTACCTTGACTATATGAAACTTAACACCGTTTTTACTTATTTTATTTTATATGTTCACAATTTTTCTTCTTTATGAAAAGAGCTACAACTTCGCCTCAGAGTGTAAATCAAAATTCCAAGCGGATTGCAAGATATGAGCCTGAGAAAATGATCACTGTTTTGCAAAAATGACACCGAGGCCCCAAATACCCATAAACTGGGAGACACGGTTTTTTTTTGTCTTTTATCGCGTACTGGTGTCCGTATATGGTTATATTTTTTCGTGTTGCACTGTGTAATCAAATTAGATCTACGTGATTTGACATCTACAATGGGTTGCATCCAATATGTTTAACATTATCATTACCACTTCCCAGCAAAAAATGAAAGTACTTCCGTAGGAAGAACATTTTAATCGAATGCATTTTCAATTCAGATGCATTTTGTCCCGCTTTGGAGGAAGTTCTTTTAGACAACTTCCAAAAAAGTCGATAATATGTTAATATCCCGTAACATTTTACGAACAGCATTTTCACAAGTGAATGGGAACGAATTTTTAGTATGGGGTTACAGAGGTAAGGTGTCCGCTTTGCGCCCAGAAGGTCTCGGGTTCGAATCGTGGCTCGGGAAAAAATCTTTTTTTGTTTTTATACACTCCACGAGAGTATTATGTCTTTGTGCATTTGTTTGTAACATCGAAAAGGAAGCGAGATAGACCCATTGTTAATTATACCGATCGACTTAGAATCACTTTTGAATCGATTTAGCAATATCCGTCCGTCTGTCTGTTTGTCCGTCTGTCCATCTATTGTTGTAATCAAATTTCAGGTCGCAATTATAGTCCGATCTTAACAAAAATTGGCACAAGTAAGTTTTGTGGATCAAGGACGAACGCTATTTAATTTGAGGCAAATCGGTTCAGATTTAAATATAGCCCCCATACAAATGTCGCTCCCGATTTGACATTTTCCGCTCTAGAAACGACATATTGTACCCGATTTTCTTTAAATTTGGCACAACATCTTATAATCCAACTAGAAACACCTATGCAGAAAGTGGGTAAGATCGGTTCAGATTTAGATATAGCCCCCATACAAATGTCGCTCCCGATTTGACATTTTCCGCTCTAGAAACCACATATAGTACCCAATTTTCTTTAAATTTGGCACAACATCTTATAATCCAACTAGAAACACCTATGCAAAAATTGGATAAGATCGGTTCAGATTTAGATATAGCCCCCATACAAATGTCGCACCCGATTTGACATTTTCCACTCTAGAAACGACATATTGTACCCGATTTTCCTTAAATTTTGCACAACATCTTATAATCCAACGAGACACACCTATGCAGAAAGTGGGTAAGATCGGTTCAGATTTAGATATAGCGCCCATACAAATGTCGCTCCCGATTTGACATTTTCCGCTCTAGAAAATACATATTGCATCCGATTTTCTGCAAATTTGGCACAACATCTTATAATCTAACTAGAAACACCTGTGACTAAAGTGGGCTAGATCGGTTCAGATTAAGATATAGCCCCAATACAAATGTTGCTCCCAAATGTTTAACCGATTTCGGCCAAACTATACATATTATATTTCACCTATTTCGTTCCAGGTTTCAATATACCCCCATACAAATGTCCGTTCCGATTTAATATTTTTTGTCAAACACATACATTTACAGGATACAAAAATCTTTCCCGTTTTCACTTTATTACCGAATTGAATTGTATTCGGATAGAAAGTGGAGTGTATCATATAGTCGGCCCCGCCCGACTTTTGCCTTTCCATACATGTTTTTTATACCCTCCAGCTCCAGGATGGGGGTATATTCACTTTGTCATTCCGTTTGTAACACCTTGAAATATTCATCGGAGACCCCATAAAGTATATATATTCTGGGTCGTGGTAAAATTCTAAGACGATATAGCCATGTCCGTCTGTCTGTCTGTTGAAAGCACGATAGCGGCCGAACGAAATGATCTAGGAGGTTCAAATTTTTCCTAAATGTGATCGGTAGGGATTGAAAGTGGACGAAATAGGCCCAGAGGGAAAAAATTTTCCCTCACAAGGACTGAAAAGACCCCTAATATTTAGAGTATTTCAGCATGTTTTTTGAACATAATAGCTTGTATTTACTTGATATTTGCAATGCGCATTCCCTTTATAGCATAAAAGGGCACCATAGAGTGATTTTTATTTGTAGGGTGCGAAATGGGACGAAAAGGGATAATAATAGTACCTATCAAACGACAACAGATAGACACACGAAATTTGGCGTGTACATTCCTCTAATAGACTAGATACATAATATAAAAGTATTTTTTCTAAATTCGTACTTTTAAGGGGTTAAATGGGGATAGAGGGATAAAAATAGTACCAACCTAACAGCTGCACCTAGAGTAATGAAATTCGATATATACATTCCTCTGATTGCGTAGACAGGTAAAATAAAAGAACTTTCCAAAATTCGTACTTTTTGGGGTTCAAATGGAAAAAGGGGATAAAAATAGTACCTACCAAATGACAGCAGCTAGAATCATGAAATTCGGACACGAAAAATAAAACGTTTTTTCCAAAATTCGTACTTTTAGATGTCGAACTCTTGAGGGGGCAGAATTGGCCGCTGTTAGAATCATGGAATTCGGTGTATACATTCTGACTATGAAGGGAAAAAGGTTTTTTTTTCGAAATTTGTACATTTGGGCGGAGAAAGGGGCGAATGGGAATGTCTTTAAAATTTATAATTTTCTTATCACTTTGTCTGTATCTGAAAAAGCTTCTTTCTAATGGCGACTGACAATCGCCTAATATTTAGGCATGTTCACTTTCACAATTTCAGCATTTTATTTATATATAGTAGTCGATTCTAAACAGTGCGCATAAGTATACATTATAGTTTGAAATAGTAATCAAATATAGTAATGTGCATAAACATATCACAATTTTCGTAATATGGTACTGTGCTTCTATGTAAAGTCGACATCCTTTAATCTGCTGGTAATACTGTGGAATGCACTCCGTGGTGGAGATTCGGTCCGGCCGAACTTAACACCTTCTTACTTGTTATTATTACTTTTATAAATAAACAATGTTTAATTTTGTATAATTTAAACAATTTAAAAATGCTTGCTTAAAAAATACAAATTTATTGCTTTATTAGTGTACTTTAAATATTAATTTTTTATTAATTCCACATAATATCACTAAAATTAAGTGGTGTTAGCTTATTTAATGCTAATTTAATTTAACAATTATTTGCATTATATATTAGTTTATATTAAAAAAATATTTTGTTATGTTTCCTATTGTCAGTTTTAACAACAATATGGTTTGCTTTAGTTATTCGCCACTCACAAGAGAGGATAGCTGACATGGTTAGAGTGCCGCACAGTGTATTATCAGCGGCAAAAACTCCCAAATCTCGACTTTACTGTTTAAATTTTGCAAAGACCATTCCTATTAAGCGTATTCTAAAGTATGTTCCCAATATCGCATCTAACCTAAGCTGTGGATGCATTTAAAGTTCATAAATACTAAAATAGTTGAAAATTTCATCATAAGAGAGGTTATTTTATTGGAATGTATCTCGGAAACCATGTATCGTATTGAAATTTCGTTTAGTTCGCAGAAAATAGGAGCTCTTGAGGTGTTCTTTTGCATTTAAAAAAGTTTAATTACGTTTTTCCTTTCCTTTTCAGACAGAGGTTTACCTGAAGGTTGTATTTATTCACTATTGCTAATTTTCTACAGCATAAAACTACATTCGCGAGGCCGACCAATGCCTCGGCATTTACAAATATTGTTAAACTATTGTCCTATTTATTCATTTTAAAAAGAATATTCTGCTTATAGCTACCAACATCGATTTAATTACTGAAATGGTAAAACATTCTAAGCAATACTTTCTTCGTTGTTCTCTGTTAATGTATTTTTGGAAAATTTATTTAAAGCATACTTTAGGGATGTAAGGTTTTATTAATTAAGTTGAGTATAAAGCTATAATAACCGTGTGTCATCGATTAAAAAATAAAATAATTTTTATAAAAATTTTCGAAAATCGACCAAAAAAGTTTATTTGGGCGTTGAGCACTGACAATTTGCATTTAATTGTGGACTCAAATGAAATCACTGGTAATTATTTGTATTCACATATATATTAAAGTAAGAATATTATGACGTTTTTAAATTTTAACTTACATTTTAGTTGGAGGTGGTTGTGGACGGATTTAAAGAATATTTGACGATATAAGGGATGCGTGCGAAATTTCAAGATCCTAGCTCTATTCCTTCAAATTTTTGCCGCAGCTTGTATGAAAATATTCAACTGCAACCCGAAGATCTGCTGTTCTAGCCTCGGTAGCGATGGATTTTTTAAAACAGAAATGGTAACTAGTGAAAAAGTGGTTCCCTTGCCGCCAACACTTCAAAATAACTTTTAAGTCTTTCAAAATAAAGGACATCCCTCCTATAACAACCCCATATTAAATTCATTGGTGAAGATCCCAATGTTCACTACTTCCGAATCACAAGATCAACATCAAATCGTGCGACAGCATTGATAATAATTGAGCATTCTCATCTTCATCATTTCCAGCTGCCATCAGTGAAGTTGATTGCTAATCATGCTAAAGGCATCCTCCTCCAAGGCGGCTGCAAAGTATTTCTGAACGAAATCCTCCTTGGGAAACTTGTCCGTATTAAGAACGCCGCAGACATACGATGATGAACCAACTCCACTTCCTGTGCCACTGCCATTGGGAGCTACTATCGCATCTTCTTGTCGGACCAAATCATTGGCAATCGACTGCAGCAAGTGGGCCATGTGCAAAAATTGCCGAGGTGTTTGTCTGATTGTATAGACTTGTTCCGGATCTCCCACAATTAACTCAGAGCACTGGTCTTGGCCATAGAAGTAATCTATCGATTTCAGATCATTATTGATGCTCTCATTAAGCTCTCGTATATCTACGGTATGCTCGATGTTACGGACATTTTTACAAAGACTCTGTACGAACGGGCAGCCCTTCTGTGGTGACCGAGGGGATTGTGTGCGATCTGGAGCACTGTATATGACGGTGGTGTTTTTGTTCAAATGGCTGCCGTCAGTCGGTTGGATGGTTTCCAAGTCATCTATATCGGCATACTCCAAATCGATGCTGCCACGACAACCATTGAAGACAATTTGTATCTCGGCGTTTTCCAAAGTTTCGTTCGCCTGTATGAGCTGCACGATATCCTCCTTGATATTCAATTGCCCGTCGTGTGTGTAGATGACATCGTTGGCATCGCCATGTGACATGAGGCAGATCAATAGACTTTTCAGAGGACGCAAATCTTTGCTGGCCAAATAATTGAGAACAGCCAAGAGTTCCTCGCGACCGCTGTCTTCGATAAGTATATAGGGAATTCGGGCTATCTTCAATTCGCGTATCAAATGAAGCACATCCTGTTCACTGCCCGCTCGCATTGCCAGAGGGCTGGTGAAAAACTTGTTGTTAATTATGATGGCCAGGGCGGGATTAATGCTGTAGATGTACTGGTCGGACGTCGACGTAGTGGTTACTGCCCGTTCGCTGCCACATATTTCTCGCAATGTTGGCTCCAGCGGGGCAAACGCATTGGCCAGGACACTGAAAAGTGTCAAGGCGTAGGAAAAGGCGTTGCAAACACCATCGTGAATAAACCATTGCACAAAGATCAAATTATCTACGGGATCAAGCGACTTGAACGCGTTGTAATCCCGTTGAGCATCAGCGACATCTATGCTCAGATATTGGTCGTGCAGCTTAAACGAGTTCGGGCCACCGCTCTGGATGAGCGTTCCCAAATTGAGGAATACCGATCTGATGGCGACTATTTTCTCTTCCAACTGCCGGGAATTCAGTTTCGTCGTTGGAGTAATCAAGCTGGTGGTGATATTCAGATTATATCGACACAATATGACCTTTGAGAGGTAACGTAGATAGGGATTTTTACTCATGGCCTCCACAATACTGCCATGGAGGGAGCTGTTATGGACTAACACCACTACGCTGGCAAAACCAATGAACTTTGAGGTTTCCAGCTGAGTGAGAATTTCCGTATGTTTTCCTCTGAAGAAGACAACCGAGGGCAAGTTCATCAAGAACTGCACGGCCTCGTCCATATGAACCCATTCTTTGCCCGGATCTATGGAAAAGAACACACGAACTCTAAGCCCACTATCACCCAGGGCCAATTGTTTATCGTCGCTAATGGCCCACAGTATGTTTGCTAATCGGGAAAGTTCTTCATTCTTTACTGAATTGACCGGTTTGTTCTTTTTGAAACAACGCCCAACTACATTCTGTATCACGCCACGATGGCCACGAGGAGACATCTCAAGGACTTTGTTCAATGGTGGCGCCGCCTGTTTATCCATTGTTTTTTTTTTGAAGTTCGTGATGATGTTTTGATGTATTCTCCAACGTGGCTGCCCGTTTGTGTTGGCTTGCTTTCCGTTGATGACTAAATGTGATCGAAAGAAAAATACATTTCCCCCAATTTGCTGTGTGCCCCGTATCAATCCGGTTTCGCAAGCAAATAACTAACTCAGAGATAATTTTAAATAGATAGAGAGAGAGCGAGAGAGAATAGAGTATAATAATCAGTGTTGCCAATTCGGCTATTTTCGCGCCATATTTGGCTCTTCTTGACTACCCAAAAAGCGCCTTATTTTAAAAAAGCGGCCTTTGTTTTTGAATTTTGCGGATTTAGCCTTTTTGTGCAACTGTTAATTTCAGAAAATATGTACAACTATTCTCTCCACAATGTCATTCCTTAAAACATATCTTTGCATGAGAAAATTTCAAATCGTTTGTCCGTTTCAATTATAAAATTCTTGAAGGTAAATAAATATGTATACATTCATAGAATTTTAATAATTAAATCAATTGAAAGTTATAGGTTTAGATGAGTTCATACGCACAAAAATACAGGAAGGTCGGGGAATTGGATCCGAAAAAAAAATGAAACAAAATGCACATTTTTGCGATTTAGCGAGTTCCAAAACATATTTGAAAAAAGTAATGACGCGGTTTTGTTTGAAATCGTGTTTTATTCATATAACAATAACAAAATGCATTACTTCAATGTAAACACAAAAGATATTAACAGAATACGCAGAAAAAACCTTGACAAAAGTCTACATACGGTTTGAGATGAGACATAAAAAATTCAACTTAACGTGACAAAATGATACTATTATATAATTTAATATTTTGTTGGTCCACCGTGAGCATCTACAACAGCCAGCAATCGTCTGGGCATTGATGCAACTAAGTTCTCCAATTCCGCTGGTGATATTTGTCGATTTGGGCGCTAGTTATGTGATGTTTTCGGATCCTGCGTTTCGTGTTTGTCAGTCCGTCGTCCGATGCACTTGTGTTTCTCTGTCGTCCGTGTTGTGTGCCGTTCAGTTTTGTGTTCAAATAAAAAAGAAACAATTACAGAAATCAAAAACAACAAAATAGAACTAATGAAAAAACATGAAAAACAACCAATAACAATAACCGCGCCGCGCCGACCTTAAACAACAAAACAACCAAACAACCCAACAACAACAATAACAATAACATCGCAGCAGCATCCACAACAGCCGCACATCACTGACCACACATTTTATGTCCGCTACGTAGTGTGTGCGTTGTCCCCTTCCCTTCCCCCCCCCCCCCCCCTTCCCATTCGTGCAGTGCAGTTGTCACTCTTCTCTTTCTGTCGTTGTTCGCCCAATGCTTAAGGCATAACACTGAGCATTGGGGGAATACAGCAACGGCAGGGAGAGGAGTTTGTCAACTGTAGCTGCATACTGACTCTGTTTTGTTTTTTCTTGTTTGTCTGTTCTAATGGTGGGTAAGTTTAAAGTACAATTTGCCAATGTACGAGGGTTGAGAGCGAATTTTTTTGCCGTGTACGCTCATGTACAATTCCATCGGCCTGATGTTTTTGCTCTTTGTGAGACCCAGGTGTGTGAGGATTCTGATCCACAGGATTTTCACATTCCTGGGTATCACACCCTATCCCTCTTTGTCCCCCACAGAGGTCTTTTGGTATACGTACGTAATGATATAGTGTTTCAGAGCCGGCATAACTTAAACTCTGAAAATCCAGAATTTAACTCCCTTTGGGTTAAATTCAAGATTGGAACACACGTACTACATTTCGGATTTGTGTATAGAAGTCCAAACGCGGAAAGGGAGGTATCCCTAAATGGCTTTGACGCCCTTTCCGATTCAATTACAAAAATTTTAGAGGATTGTCCTGACAGTGAAATTGTGGTTGCTGGCGATTTCAATGTCCATAATTCCTCTTGGCTTGCCCATTCGAGTCACTCAACACCGGAGGGTCAATACGCCGAGCTTTTTGCCGCGCATAATGATTTGACGCAACTAGTGAATGAACCGACTCACATTCCGTGTGTCCAAGGGCAACACTCTAATATTCTCGATCTTTTCTTAACATCACACCCTGAAAAGTATGAAGTTAACGTTCTAGCACCTCTTGGTAATTCGGATCACTGCATTGTTTCAGCATCCTTTTCGTATTCCGCTCTTCGTGTCGCTTCGACCCCAGCCCCAAAGCGGACAATATATATATACGAAAAGGCACGTTGGGCCGAGCTCAACATCTTTTCCCAGCATTTCAATTGGAAACTTTGTTTTCTTAATGGTGATATAGATGCTGCGGCTGAAATGATTGAAAATATTATCTTGATTGGAATGAAGTCATTTATTCCAATTAAAGTTATTTCGGATAAACCATCTAACAAAAGTTGGTTTAACCAGACATGCAAGGCTGCTGTCAGATCCAAAGAGGAAGCATTCAGGAAATGGCGTTTAAATAAAAATGCCACTACTGATCTGCTACGCAAGCAGACAAGAACCATGTGTGCCAGGGTACTTAGACGTGAAAAGTTTCTGTACGAACAACGTCTTCGTGCTAAAGTTATTGCTTCTCCCAGGGGAAGTAAGAGCTTTTGGTCATTTGTGAGAAGAGTAAAGGATAACTCCTCATCTATCCCAACTCTTGTTAAAGATGACCAGATATTCACTAACCCGGTTGACAAAGCTAACCTATTGGCTGAAATGTTTGCAAGGAATTCATCCTTGCCGGAAAGCAATCAACCACTCCCCGTGATCGAAAATGTATCTAGTTCCATGCCTCAGATATTTTTTCGAACACGTGGAGTTAAAAGGGTTCTCGCAAATCTCGACGTAAATAAAACTCCAGGCCCGGATGGCATTTCAGCACTTGTTCTATGTAAGTGCTCTTCGACGCTTGCCCGTCCCCTTCGTAATCTTTTCAACCTTGCATACCGTGCAGGGGTTTTCCCAGCGCGTTGGAAGATTGCGAACATCCAGCCCATCCCTAAAAAAGGTGAGGCTAATAATCCTGCTAACTATCGACCGATCGCGATTTGCTCAGCGCTTTCGAAGGTTATGGAGAGTATGGTTAACCACCATCTTGTGAGGTATTTAGAAACTAATGGCTTATTTAATGATCGACAGTATGGCTTCCGTAGGAATCGATCTACGGGAGACCTGATGACACTGCTATCCGAAAAGTGGAATCGATCTATTCACAAGCTTGGTGAGAGTAAGGTCGTTGCTCTAGATATCTCCAAGGCCTTTGATAGAGTTTGGCACGGCGCACTCATATCAAAGCTTATCGCTTTTGGTGTTGGTAGTGACTTCTCTCGATTTATATCGAGTTTTCTCAGAGATCGCACTATACGTGTTGTTGTAGATGGGTTCTCATCCGACGAGCATAGGTTAACCGCAGGAGTACCACAGGGCTCTGTCCTTTCCCCCTCCCTTTTTCTTATTTTCATCGACGACCTCTTGGATCGGACTGTGAATCCAATATACTCATTCGCGGATGACAGCAACCTCTGCCATTCATACTCATTCGATCATAGACCAAGTCGTCAAGAAATTGAGGATAAAAGGCGATTGATGGATGAGTCACTTAGCCAGGATTTGATGGCCATTTCTGAATGGGGTCGTGAGAATAGAGTAGATTTTAATGCACGTAAGACCCAGTGCTCCTTGTTGTCTCACAAACGATTCACTGATCCAACGGTGTCGTCGATTTTAATGAACGGTGTAGATATTGAGCAATCAGATGCTCTCGATGTTCTCGGCATGAAAATACAACGTGATGTTCGATGGACAAAGCATGTATTTGATGTGTCGAAAGATGCCTTCAAATGTTTAGGCTTTCTAAAAAGATGTAAAAAATATTTCACACCCTCTGATCTTCTCAATATCTACACTACCTACATTAGACCAAAGATGGAATACAACTCCCATATATGGTCGGGAGCTCCAGCTTCATCACTGGAGCTACTTGACCGTGTCCAGAGGAGGGCGATGGTGTTGATAGGTGATGGTAGGATATCCAATTCTATTGTCTCCCTTGAACACCGTCGTAATGTTGGTTGTGTGTCATTGTTCTATCGATACTTTCATGGTGTTTGTTCTTCGGAAATTCGTGATCTTATACCGCTCGTGAGAACGTTCGGTAGAGATACGCGACTTTCCAGGAACGCTCACCCATTTGTTGTCGATTGGACAACCGACCGCACTACACATTACAGAATAAATTCGTTCTTCGCCCGTACTATCCGTATGTGGAATCGACTTCCGGCAAATATCTTTCCCTCCAATTACGACATTCAGAGATTCAAAACAGATGTCAACAGACACTACTCCCTCTTTCCTCCTTCCAATACCTTATCTTCCTTCTACCAACGCAATGCACTGCATTTATAGGGGACATCCCCTGAGTGTTGGTTCAGTGAAAAAAAAACTTAACGTGACAAAATGATACTATTATATAATTTAATATTTTGTTGGTCCACCGTGAGCATCTACAACAGCCAGCAATCGTCTGGGCATTGATGCAACTAAGTTCTCCAATTCCGCTGGTGATATTTGTCGATTTGGGCGCTAGTTATGTGATGTTTTCGGATCCTGCGTTGCAGAATCTCCCACACATGTTCAATAATATTCAGGTCGGGGCTTTGTGGCGGCGAATAAAGTTGTCTTGGAGCATGGTAAATCAGCCAATCTTTAACAAATTGGGCTGTGTGCTTCTTGTTGGAAAATCCAGCGCTCTCCGAGGTTTAAATTATCGACCGATGCCTTCAGATTTTGTTCCAATATGGATTTATATTGATAGCGATCCATGTTACCAATAAACGCAAGATTTCCAACTCCAGACGCCGCGACGGCACCCCAAACCATTACGTTGCCACCACCATGCTTTACCGTAGCAAGTAAATTCTTCGGATTCATTGCCGTATTCGCTTTTCTCCATACTTTGGCTCTCCCGTCACTTCCAAATATATTATACTTCGACTCGTCCGTAAATAAAACCCGCTTCCAGAAGTCTAATCCCTTGTCCAAGTGTTGCTGGGCGAATTCAAGGCGAAGCTTACGATTCTTTTCACTTATAAGAGGTTTTTTGCGTGGCGTTCTGCTTCGGAAACCATTATTATTCAGACTTCTTTGAATTGTTCTTGGATGTACAATTGTATCCGACCTTTCTGCGAGTTGTTTGGACAACATTGTAGCATTCACTTTCGGGTTTTCATTAACTTCTTTTAAAATAAAGCTTTCATCTCGTCGACTAAGTTTTTTTGGCCGCCCACTTCTGGGCTTATTTTCAACAGTACCCGTATTTTCGAAGTTTTTGCATGTAGTTTGGACAGTTGATTTACTTAAATTAACCATTTTAGCTATTTCGCCTAAAGATTTCCCTTCGTTTCTACATTTTATTACTAAATTTCAAATATCAGTTGTAATTTCTTTACGAGAAGCCATTTTCGCGGACTAATGTTTCTTGAATTATATTTATTTAAAGAAGAGCAAGCACAAGACAAATGACAATACAAATTTCGTCAATTCTCCTATAAAGTACATTATAAAAAATGACGTAAAGCATGGGATGCTACGTCGTATGTAGACTTTTGTCAAGGTGTTTTTTGTTCATTTTGCCGAAACTTAAAAGATAGTTTATATTGAAGTAAAGCATTTTGTTATTGTTATATGAATAAAAAACGATTTCAAACAAAACCGCATCATTACTTTTTTCAAATATTTTTTGGAACTCGCTAAAACGCAAAAATGTGGGTCGAATGTTGACTTTTGTCGGCCACTGTAATTCGAGCTAAGCGTTCTGATCTTGTTCGTCATTCCTTGTCTGCGAAACACAAGAGAGCGTTGCAACCTTTCAATAATGTCGAGCTTACACAATCTGATATTTTATTAAAAGTAGCTGTATCTGAAAAGCAATACAGCCACGCGGTTCTTGCACCACTATTTATTGCAATTCATAGCCCTTTTTTCTATGGATCATCATCTTGGCGAAATCTGTTGTACAGTGTTTGCAGACAGTAAAAGAGTAAACTTCAGTCTACACCGCACAAAGTGTGTTAATATTATAACAAATGTATTAGTGTCAGATTTTATAGAAGACTATATATATAGATTTATTGAATGATTTGAATGACTTGAGTTTCAGTTTTATTTTGGATGAAGGTATACCACAAATTTGATTTACAAAATATTTTTTTATAATATTTATACATTTTCAGGAACTGATATTTCCGTAGAAAAGCTATTAGGTGTTGTTGTGCGCTACTTCAGTTTGTCAAAGAATGAGTTTGTAACTACGTTTTTAAGCCTTATAGATTTAAAAGATGACTGATTAAAGTGTTTGATTTGAATAGGAGAAAACTTGTAGCGATTGGATCGGATAACGCTTCCACAATGATTGGCGTCAACAAAGGCTAGTACAAAAAATAAATAAATAAATAAATATTCTGATACGATACGTATGTCATTCATCGCAGCCGGCTGTATCTTAGGCTTCTGAATAGCATTTTCTTCCTAATTTAAACTATTTAGTAAAAGAAGCACATAATTGGTTCGCTTATTCTACAGTTAGACAAAAACTATACGTTGAAATATATAAAACTATCAATTCAGATTCATCAGTACCAAAAAAATACCCATGGTAGCCCCAACCGGATGGTTCTCTATAGAAAAAGCCGCACAAATTATTTTGGAAATGTGGTTAGAGATAAAAACGCATTTCAAAGTAGTCAATGGCAAATCATTTGAAACATTATAATTAAAAACAAGTAAGGAAAGGCTAAAGTCGGGCGGGGCCGACTCTATGATACACTCCACTTTCTATCCGAATACAATTCAATTCGGCGAAAAAGTGAAAACGGGAAGCTTTTTGTATCCTGTAAATGTATGTGTTTGACAAAAAATGTTAAATCGAAATAGGAGAAATATAAAATGTATAGTTTGGCCAAAATC
This sequence comes from Polietes domitor, assembly GCA_947397865.1. Taxonomy (NCBI): domain Eukaryota; kingdom Metazoa; phylum Arthropoda; class Insecta; order Diptera; family Muscidae; genus Polietes; species Polietes domitor. The sequence goes on from CANDYM010000133.1 coordinate 77,461, forward strand.
CGTTAAACTTTTAGGAGCAACATTTGTATTTGGGCTATATTTAAATCTGAACCGATCTTACCCACTTTCACCATAATTTGTTTAGTTTGACTATATGATGTTGTGCCAAGTTTAAAGAAAATCGGGTACAATATGTGGTTTCCATAGCGCAAAAGTTAAATCGGGAGCGACATTTGTATGGGGGCTATATCTAAATCTGAACCGATCTAGCCCCCTTTAGCCACAGGTATTTCTAGTTAGATTATAAAATGTTGTGCCAAATTTAAAGAAAATCGAGCACAATATGTGGCTTTTAAAGCGGCAAAAGTCAAATCGGGAGCGACATTTGTATGGGGGCTATATCTAAATCTGAACCGATCTTACCCACTTTCACCATTGGTTTTTTAGTTGGATGATAAGATGTTGTGCCAAATTTAAAGAAAATTGAGTACAATATGTGGTTTCTAGAGCGGAAAATGTCAAATCGGCGGCGCACAGTGGGGTATTGGACCCGTAAAACGGAGATTAATTCAAGGAACCCGCAAATGAACTTTTTGTTAACATTTTTCGAATAAATATAAACAAATTTAATGAAAACAATCAAACTTTCATGTATTTAAAATGATATGCATTTATTTTGCCTCTTTTGTTGAAACCCGTATTTATAGCCAAACCAAGATTGCAGAAAAAAACATTTCTTCATTCATATTTATAAACAATTTCTTGGAATTAATGGTTGTATCATCTGAAAAAAATTAGACATTGTTATATATAATTTTAAAAACCATATCAAATATTATAACCTGATTTTCCATTAGAGTGTTATTTAGTTTAGTCACTGTCGTCGGAGTTGCAAGCCTCTAGTTTCTCAATATGTCCATCTTCAGTTTCATCATCACTATCATCAGATCGAACAGCACTTATTGAAATAGTTGGCGGAATAAGCAATTCTACTACCGATTTTGGTAGGGCTTGAAATTTTTTTTTGGTAATTTAATTTTGCTGCTAATGATCGGATCGGAGCTCAGTAGAAACCTGTTGAAAATGTCTTCATTTGATTTCTCACGGCTACATTTACGTGAAAAGTGTTCCCTATAGCATTTAAAGTCCTTGTTTCTAGCTTCTTGGGCTTCCTCTGAAAGTTGTCCGATTGGTAGAAGTGCGTGCGATACAATTTCAGGGCCATGAATAAAAAATTTGTGCAAAGTGGTAGGCATTTTATACCATGGATACATTTTAACAAAATGTCTGGCAGTGTTGTGACAAAAATGTCTGAATTTTTCAGAATGTATTTCATGACCCGAAGAAACAGTTATTAATATCATTAATATCATTTTTAATAATACTGTAAAGAATACTCCGAGTTAATTGAGTTAATTCCTAAAATATAAAGACTGTATTCAGAAACTTCGCGTGATATTTCTTGTATCAATTACCAAAATAACGAGGAGTAACAACACATTCTATATATTAACACTTAACAAAAATTTAACAGCACGTCATTGCCGTTGTTATTGTTGTAACCCGAAATATATCACCACGACCACTCACATCGAATTGTATTCATATTAAATAGATATAATAGTTAATGTAAAGTAACACTACACACTTATTTTACACATATTATCTGTTATTAAAATTAAGTTATACAAAATAGTCTAAGAACACGAGCGCGAAGACAAAATAAACTTACCCTACACTTTAAATAAACCAAACAACACAATGAACAGAACACACATATTATTATTGTGTAGAGTGCATACTAATATTGCAATATACAAACATAAATAACAATAACAACAATATATGATGATGATAACGAAAGCGAAAACAAAACAAAAACTAAACGAAACAACTACAAAATTTGTTAAAAATCCAATTGGCGCAAAAACGCGCACGATGTTTTTGTTTATTATATTAGTACAGTTCCTAAGCTTTAAAAATATATACATTTCAGAACACGAAGTTGACCGGTACCATTTTAAAACTCTACATACTTCTCAAGAATGGCTAAAATTTAGACCTTTTTTCCATAAACGATTAAAAATAGTTGTACAGGGTAAATGTCGACCTGCAACTGCTTTTTTTGTTCGAAATTACCTGAAGTTGAAGGATCCATAATAATATTTTGCTTTTGAATGGCAAAAATAGAAAAACTTGCACTTGAAAATACAAAAAATTCACTTTTTGCAAAAACGCGGAAAAATCGAAAAAATTACGAACTTTGAGACAACACAAAAATTGAATTAAGCAACATATGTTATCGATTATTTTGCCTAATGATGGAGAATTTTGTCTACAATAATCGAGTATAACACTTTAATCGAATATGTCAATTTTCATTTTTCAATTAATCTCCGTTTTGGTGGTCAAATACCCCAACGTGCGGCGCCATTTGTATGGGAGCTATATCTAAATCTGAACCGATCTTACCCAATTTCTGCATAGGTGTTTCTAGTTAGATTATAAGATGTTGTGCTAAATTTAAAGAAAATCGAGTACAATATGTGGTTTCTAGGGCGGAAAAAGTCAAATCGGGATCGAAATTTGTATGGGGCCTATATCTAAATCAGAACTGATCTTACCCAATTTCTGCATAGGTGTTTCTAGTTGGATAATATGATATTGTGCCAAATTTAAAGAAAATCGAGTACAATATGTGGTTTCTAGAGCGGAAAAAGTCAAATCGGGATCGAAATTTGTATGGGAGCTATATATAAATCTGAACCGATCTGACCTATATTCAACATGGGTGTTTCTAGTGGAAATATAAGATGTTTTACCAAATCTGATACAATATGTGGTTTCTAGAGCGGAAAAAGTCCAATCGGGAGCGAAATTTGTATGGGGGCTATATCTAAATCTGAACCGATCTAACATATTTTTACCACATGTGTTTCTAGTTGAAATATAAGATGTTTTGCCAATTTTAAAGAAAATCTGTTGTAATATGTGTTATCTAGAGTGAAAAGAGTCAAATCGGGAGTGAAATTCGTATGGGGGCTATATCTAAATCTGAACCAATTTTCTTCAAATTAAATAGCGTTCGTCCTTGTCCCGAAAAAAACTTCATTGTGCAAAGTTTCTACAATTGCGACCTTTATCGTGATTACAAGAATAGATGGACAGACGGACGGACATTGCTAAATCGACTCAAAAAGTGATTCTAAGTCGATCGGTATAATTAACAATGGGTCTATCTCGTTTCCTTTTGGGTGTTACAAACAAATGCACAAAAACATAATACTCTCGTGGAGTGTATAAATATGTATAATGACCCAACAAATTTTGTCTATATAACATACTTGGCATCAGTTCTAGCCGAAGTTCAAAAGGTGAACCTGGCGTTCGAAGCACGAAATGCAGACCAAATAACTTTTTAACGGTTTATTTAGACTATTACAAAATATATCGCACAAGATTATTGTGCCGACAGAGAATTTTGATTATATGAAAGACGACATCGACCCAGCAATAAATGTACACTGTTATTTGGGATATAGTTTTGAGAAAGCATGTTTTGACAATAATATTATGGAATGCGATAAAGTAGTTATTAAAGAAAAATTAATTAATTTCACCAAAATTCTTATAAAGAGTGATTTTTTTGAGATTAGGATTTTCATGCATTAGTATTTGACAGATCACGTGGGATTTCAGACATGGTGTCAAAGAGAAAGATGCTCAGTATGCTTTGACATTTCATCATGAATCGTCTTACAAACGAACAACGCTTGCAAATTATTGAATTTTATTATCAAAATGCGTGCTCTGTTAAGAAAGTTCATTGCGCGCTTCCATTTTATGGTCAGTTTAATCGACCCACTGAAGCGGCTATTCGGGCTATTGTGACTAAATTTCGCACCAAATTTACATTGTTGGACATTAAACCACCAACACGCTTACGTAGAGTGCGAACTGAAGAAAATATCGCAGCTGTATCGGCCAGTGTTAATGATGACCACCAATTTTCGATTCGTCGCCGTTCGCACCAATTGGAAATGCCAAAATTGGACTAAGCGGATGGACCACCTAAGACGCAGCCGCGGTCAACATTTAAATGAAATTATCTTCAAAAAGTAAATGTCATGGACCAATCTAACGTTTCAAATAAAGAACCGATGAGATTTTGCAAATTTTATGCGTTTTTTTTTTTAAAAAAGTTATCAAGCTCTTAAAAAATCACCCTTTATATGAAACAAATTTATTTATTTAGCGTCGATAATATTTTTTCTAGTAGCATAGAAGATATTCTTGCATTTATAAAAGAGTTTGTGAATGCTCAAAATGAAATGGTAGAATTTGAAAATTGCCCAAGCAATTTAAAACTTTGCAATTGGAACAAGTAATAACGGTGTAAAGTTCGGCCGGGCCGATCTCTATATACCCTCCACCATGGATTGCATTTTACAGAGGTCGATTTTCATAGAAGTTCAGTAATATTATAGGAAATTATAATTTTTGTAATATATGTATATATATATATATATATATATATATATATATATATATATATATATATATATATATATATATATATATATATATATATATATATATATATATATATATATATATATATATATATATATATATATATATATATTCAAAAAAAGCTTAAATATAATAAATACTTGTGCTACAGTGGGATGTATATCAATTCTATTTTAATTCCAAAAGTACAAATTTTAAAAATCAATTATCTCACATAGTACTAAATAACCTAACTTCATGATTCAACCAATTTTGCCGTAAAAGTAAAAAGTACGAATTTGGACAAATCTGTTTATTTTGCGTGTTTATGCAGTCAGAGGAATGTATACTTCGAATTTCATGACTCTAGCTCTGGTCATTTGGTTGGTACTATTTTTATCCCCTTTTTCCATTTAAACCCTAAAAAAGTACGAATTTCGAAAAATTCGTTTAACTTACGTGTCTACGCAATCAGAGGAGTGTATACACCGAATTTCATTATTCTATGAGCAGCCGTTTGCTTGGTACCATTTTTATCCCTCTATTCCCATTTTACCCCTTAAAGGTACTAATTTGGAAAAAATATTTTTATATTATGTATCTACTCGCTCTTCTAGCTGTTGTCGTTTGATATGTACCATTTTTATCCCTTTTAGCCCCATTAGGTGGTTTGTGAGAATCATCTCCTTATAGAGGCCGGGTTTGACGTTGAAAAGTCGCTGCGAAGCCACTTGAAAAGACTTTTGACATGGTCGAAATCATGATCGTGGTAGTCTGCAGCCAAGTAATAAATGTCACCATGCCATTTGTAAATAAATTTGCATTCTATTAAATATAGAAGCAAAATGGTCTTGAGCCAAGACAATATCCCAGTTCAAATCAAATATTGATTACAGACCAAAAAAATTCAAACGAAAAAACTAAAAAAAATTCTTTAAATTTTAAATAATTCCGAAGCTATTGGTTAGTTTTTGCTTTTTTTAAATGAAGTCGCATAAATCGTTCCCGAGTTAGTTTAATGTCTGTGGAGCATACATTTCAAAAATAAAAAAAATAGTGGTTATTGGATTTTATATTTGGTGTTTCATAGCTTTTTTTTACCCAAATGGAGCAAATCAATTTATCATACAAAGCAGACAACGATTTCATTAATTTTAATACAAAACTTATAATATCGATTAATTGATTATTTGGGACAATCTATTCGAAAATCATGATTTTTTCATTATTCGACAAAAATTATTCGATTAATCGAATAAAATTTAATCGGGTGGATACCCTAGTCGCACTGTGTATTATCAGCGGCAAAAACTTCCAAATTTCCTGCTCCCAAATCTCGACTTTACTGATTAAATTTTGCAAAGAACATTTCTATTAAGCATATTCTAAAAGATTTTGCCAATATCGCAGCTAAATTTTGCTGTGGATGCATTTAAAGTTCATAAATACTAATCTGGTTGAAAATTTCACCATAAGATGAAGGTCATAGGTACGGAAAGGTAGGATATGTCAAGAATAAAGCGCTCTTAAAGCCTCAAAATGATAACATCGATTTACGGTCGTAGGATGGTATTTTAGGACGTTTTAAAAACGTTTTCAAAACCCTTAATGAGCATTTTACCAACATAATTTAAATTCTAAAAGAAAAGATTAGAAATAAATACTTAAATTAAATTTATCGGCACTAAAATGATAAGTGAGCGTCAAGAATAATTAAAAAGCAAATACAAATCCAAGGAAAATATATGGGTTTTAATTTTAGCTAATTATGCTACATTTTTATGGACCTAATTCTCAAACAATGAATATACACAGCCTTATTTACATCGCTGATGACGTAGTTAATATGGGGGCGTCTATATCACAATCTTCAGTTTTTGATTTTGAAAACAATTTGGGTTTTATAAAATCAATTGGTAAATCTCCAAACAATCCAATAGCTCAAATATATAGAAAAGTTCATACTTCCCCAAATAATATACCATTGATGTCTCGCGTCTGTAGTAACACTAAATATTCTTTGGGTAAAGTTATAGAATCTTATGAATCCAAAATTGTGTTTTCATTTGCTAATATTATAAATTTTAAAAGTTCTTCTACTGAACCTGATAATGTATGTTTACTAAATAATAACAATATTATGATAGTGCAGAACATTTTTAGTTTAAAACATTGTAATCATAAATATTTTTTTTATTTTAATTATCTAATTTCCTCTACCAACATTGGGCTGTATGATGTAAGTAATTTATCGGAAAGTAGTATCGTAGAAGTTACGTGTATTCTTACCAAATGCGAGGTTAGGACAATTGCTATTCATGATAATAAATTAAATAATAATTTTAATAAAACTGAACAAAATAAAAGCGTGTCGCATTTAATTGTATGAACAATCATAGGCAAAGTATTTATGGAAATTTTATAAAACGTGTTACGGAACACTTCGATTGAGGTGGCTTCGCGCCTGCTCAGAGCAATTGTTTAGTGAAGGTCCCATCCCGCCACACTCTAGCCCAGTGACCGAACATCTCTTTACGAATAGCAACATTTACTACCGCAAAGCGTGCAATATCATTTCCCGGAAGCTTTGGTGTTACTTCAACGACTATAACTAACACAATCACTGATGACATCTAATATTTTCTTCTATTTCCTCTTTTTTCAGGTATTTCCATTTCTCTTCAGATATAAATTTATCTTCAGGTATATAAATTTCTATTTCTTTTCAGGTATATATATTTTTTAGGTGTACACGCAGGAGTTCAAACCGGCTAGGTGGTGACCCTTTTTGTCCGTTTTACTCCGTGCCGGCAGACTTCTGGGTACTAGTGTGTAAAGCTTAGACTCGGCTGGGGATTTTTAAATTAATTTGACAACATACCTTGACTTCCGGTGAGTTGTACTTAGTTGTCCTTTTTTCTTTTTATACCCTCCACCTCCAGGATGGGGGTATACTAACTTTGTCATTCCGTTTGAAACACCTTGAAATATCGACCTGAGCCCCTATAAAGTATATACATATATTCTTGATCGTCATAAAATTCTAGCATGATCTAGCCATGTCCGTCCGTCTGTCCGTCCGTCCGTCCGCCCGTCTGTTGAAAGCACGATAACATCTAAACGAAAGGAGCTAGAACGTTCAAATTTTCCACAAATGCGTCTTATAGTCGTAGATCGGTTGGGATTGAAATAGGGCGAAATCGGCCCAAAGGGAAAAACTTTTCCCTCACAAGGACTAAAAACACCCATAATAATCCCTAATATTTTATAGTATTTAAGCATATATTTTCTATATGTCTGCTTGTACTTGCTTAATAATGGGTATGCGCATTCCCCCGGTAACAAAAACGTGCACCATAAAGTGAATCTTATTTGTAGGGGCTGAAATGGGGCCAAAAAGGGATAAAAATGGTACATATTAAACGACAACAGCTAGAAACACGAAATTCAGTGTGTTTATTCCTCTAAAGGAGTAGATACATAATATAAAAGTATTTTTTCCAAATTAGTACTTTTAAGGGGTAAAATGGGAATAGAGGGATAAAAATCGTACCACCAAACGGATGCCCCTAGAATAATCAAATTCGGTGTATACATTCCTCTGATTGATTTTTCAAAATTCGTACTTTTTGGGGTTAAAATGAAAAAAGGGATAAAAATAGTAACAATCAAATGACCGCAGCTAGAGTCATCAAATTTGGAGTATACATTCCTCTGACTGTGTAGACACGGAAAATAAACGGATTTTTCGAAATTCGTACTTTCAACGGATACAATGGTACAGAGGGATAAAAATAGTACTAACTAACGACTACAGCTAGAGTGATGAAATTCTAATTGGGTAGAAACGTCAAATAAAGAGATTTTAGATAGTCGTACTCTTAAGGGGGTAAAAATGGTACCAACCAAATGACCGCATCTGGAATCATGGAATTCGGTGTATACATTCCTCTGACTGCATAGACACGCAAAATAATTTTTTTTTTTAATTTTTGCTTTTTCTTTTACGGCAAAGATTGGTTGAATCATGAAGTTAGGCTATTTTGCACTATGTACGTCTGATAATGGATTTTCAAAATTTAGACTTTTGGAATTAAAATAGAATGGAAATACAACCAACTGTAGCACCCACTATCTACCAATATTTATGGTATTTAAGCTTTTGAAAATATATATAGAAGAATATTTATTTTTTAGGCGTGGTTTGACATAATTAAAATATTATATTTATTAATATTTTTTATATTTGTATTTGTTTTGATTTGGTTATATAAAAAAATTTTATTTTCCTGTAATATTACTGCAGTTCTATAGAAAATGGACATCCGCTGTGGAATGCAATCAATGGTGGAGGGTATATAAAGTTCGGCCCGGCCGAACTTAACGCCGTTTTTACTTGTTATTTCTGTACTGATGTGGTGTTTTATCTTTTTCTCCAAGCTGCCAATCTTTTCTGGAAGGATTTTGAGGCTATTCTGACGCCCTTCGATGGTCTTTCATAGCACTGGGGATTCTTTGTCCAGATTTGGGATTTGTACCTAGTTTCTGCAGAAATATAAATGTACAAACTTATAATACTTATAATTAATACTTACTTTTGACTTTGATTGACACAAATTTCCCTCGCTATTGGAATTCTGGTCACTTTTTATCTTAACTGAAAACTCTTTCTCCTAGCTGTATGAAGAAGTGTGTTAAAATCTTTTTATTTCGCGTACTAACTTTATTGTACTCACTTACTAATTATACAGAGCTTTTTTATATTTGTTGTTTTCAAAAATTAAATTGGGTTTCCAAGCACTGCACTTTTTGTCTTTGCACTCTTTTATATGGCGTCTGTCCTTATTGGATTCACGACTGTTTTTCCCGCTCCGGTTTGTAATTTTCCGCCTATTTTCCTTTCAACTTTTCCACCAACAATTTCCATTAAAAATTTTGGCGGTTATCTCGATTTCTGAATGACGTTCAAGATACCACAGAACTGGCAACCTTTTAGCAAATCAAAGTGAATTGGGGACCCAACACCGTAAATGCAACACTAGGCCTGTTCGATTGGACTTACTAGCTTAATATGAAGAGACTTGATAAGGTGGCATCATTGTTGCCCATTGGTTTATCTTAAATGGATCATTAAGAAAAATCTGGCAGCAACACTAAGAGAGTTATAAGCTACTTTCTTATTAAGCGAGTAAATTCCATACAAAAATTAAGCTAGTAACACCAATCGAACAAGCCTACTATAAGCCAAATGACAATAATTGCCTAGGACTGAGGTCGGCAACACCTTGCCAACTTACACCTAAAGACGGGTGAACACAACAGCAGCGAAAAGATACGTAAGTACAATATTTTTAATAATTCATGGTATTTTTTCATTTATTATTATTAAAATTTATATTATTATCTGTTGGGCACCCTGGGTCTGGTATGGTGAAAAAGGGTCATACGATTTCCTGTGAAATTTCCCCCACCTAATCACTTTATATTATTATTATTATCTGTTGGGCACCCTGGGTCTGGTATGGTGAAAAAGGTCATACGATTTCCTGTGAAATTTCCCCCACCTAATCACTTTGTTTTGTTTTTATTTTGAAGGAACAGAACCGGAACTTTCTGCTACAAAACGGTTTTGTAATATTTTACAGAGAATATTTTTCATTTCATTTTATGAACGATTATATTTTTTTTGGTACCGTCCGTAATTTCTGACTGGGTACTTCATACAAATAGATAACGGGTGTAACTACCTAGCAGATATGTTTACCTATCCATTAAAATAGCTTTTGTAAATGTCAGTGTATCTAAGAGTTAAAATAGTCAATATAGTTTCCACAATATCTATGCCCTGATAGACATCCACTGATTGCGATTACGGACATTAATAGCCTAACGTTTTATTTATTGCAAATGCAAATATGTATTGGCAACACTTGTGAGTCATCGATGCATTTATTCTCCCTGAGAGTCGCACACTTCAGTTGGCAAACATACGCGGCAATAGTGGCGACGTGTTGGGAGACGCCGTCGCATAAACAAAAGTGTGAATCGAACAAACCGACCGATCATGAGGGACGAGGGAGACAAAGCAGTGGACGAATCAATACCGGGGGAGAAACTAAAAAGATATGGTTTAAACATCAAATTATTCATTCTTGACTGTGTTGTGCTGCACGAAGGCCTGGGACACGATATTGCAAAGAGTTTAAGTCGAATCTCGACTACTGCGACGAAGACCGCAAGCAATATTTGAAAATATTGAAACGGGCAAATTATCAAATACTCAACGTTGCCTGTTCCTAGTCAATGGCTATTGCCGGTGTCGTATACACGTGTTACAAGCTCTGCTGTATTGCATACGGCGCTAACAAGTGCCCTCCGCTACAAATCCAAAGTGATAATACTCAACTATGTCGAGAGATGTCATCCCAGGATGCGTTACCCCTTTGCCACGGTCGTGGAGGCGCAGCTGAATTGTGGCAAATACGACAATGTGATTATATTTCAGAATAACGTGCAAAATGATATGGACATATCGCAATGTTTCCTCATAATGCTACTTATGGCCCAGGCAACACCCTTTACGTCCATACAACAGCTGTTGCAGCACGCTGTACGTCCCACCAAACATGAGGTGCTGCGGACCTCAACAAATGCCGAACTCTACTTGTACACGATCAATCCTGCTCTGGCCATTATTGTCAACAACTATTACTTCACCAGTCCGCGCACCATACGCGAGGGCAGTGAACTTGATGTCCTCCGTTTGATACGCGAATTGAAAATCGCCCGCATTCCCTATATCCTCATAGAGGACTGTGAACGCGCCCGAGCTCTTGCGTATTCTCGACTATATCGAGAAGAAAAGATTTCCAGCCCTTGAAAAGTTTTCTGTTCTTCCTCATGTCGCACGGCAACTCCGACAATATTGTCTACACACATGATGGCCAGCTGAATGTCAACACGGAAGTGGTCGATAAAATCCAGGCGAATAAATCTCTGGAAGACGTGGAAAAATTGATTGTGGTGAATGCCTGTCGTGGCACCATCGACATGGAATATGCCGGACTGCGATGACTTGGATCAAATCAAGCCCACGGATGGCAGTCACTTGAAGAGCAATACAATGGTGCTGTACAGTGTCCGGATCGTATACAATCGATAAGACTACCCTACGAGGGCTGTCCGTTGATCAGCAGCTTTTGCAAGCACTTCGCAACATCGATCACAACGACGATATTCGCTGTTTCAATGAGCGAATTGATAGGGATCTGAAGCGAATTGCTACTATTATGACCTGGACAACTGCACGGAATTGGTGATCAACGACTCGGGGAATTGTCATCGAATCATACAGCAGCCCACAAATGCGGCGACCATGATCGAATGATCGAATCCATTTTAGGCGACTTTCCAACATTCACCAATAGCACTTCCCACTGCCGTGGAAGAAGCGGGGGGATGGTGTAGACTCCCAACTTAGGACACTGTTTCACATATGGCGGCACTCTTAACGAAAAGAAATTTCCGAAAATTTCATTTGTTAACAAATACTTTGCTGCCGAATTGGATGATGATTGAGGGAAATGCTCGGCATGCGGAATGCTGGTGGAACCAAAATGAAAATTGAAGCGGCCCACTATGTATATACATATTTTATTAATTTTTCCATTTCATGTTTGAATTAGTCGTTATCTTTTTTCCGTAACTTTTACTCTTTTTTTTTTTGGTACAACTCTGTACAATTTGTAATGTAACGAATTTGAATGCAACTCTGCCTATAGTTTACTTTATTTTTGCAACTCTGATTATTTTTATTAATTACTGCTATTTTTTACTACTATGGTTTATGACATGGTTTGGAAAATGTATAAAATTTAGTTTATTCGTTTGCAATTTTTTGGTCTGTAATCAATATTTGATTTGAACTGGGATATTGTCACTGGCTCAAGACCATTTTGCTTCTATATTTAATAGAATGCAAATTTATTTACAAATGGCATGGTGACATTTATTACTTGGCTGCAGACTACCACTATCATGATTTCCACCCTGTCTAAAGGTTTCATTCTTCTGAGAATCATCTCCTTATAGAGGCCGGGTTTGATGTTGAAAAGTCGCTGCGAAGCCACCTGAATGAAACCTTTAGACAGGGTGGAAATCATGATAGTGGTAGTCTGCAGCCAAGTAATAAATGTCACCATGCCATTTGTAAATAAATTTGCATTCTATTAATATAGAAGCAAAATGGTTCTTGAGCCAGGACAATATCCCAGTTCAAATCAAATATTGATTACAGACCAAAAAAATGCAAACGAAATAAACTAAAACAAATGAGCGTTGGCACGGCAGAAGTATTGCTGGGTAACTATACCTGCATATACACATACTTACATATGCAACTCAATGAGATGCTTGTAAGATGGCATGTGTGCTTTATTACTTGGTGCGATTTTTTAACGCAAATTCGGCAAGTGAGTTGTGATTCTCGTTCGTTTGTGAGAATCATCTCCTTATAGAGGCCGGGTTTGATGTTGAAAAGTCGCTGCGAAGCCACCTGAATGAAACCTTTAGACAGGGGTGGAAATCATGATAGTGGTAGTCTGCAGCCAAGTAATAAATGTCACCATGCCATTTGTAAATAAATTTGCATTCTATTAAATATAGGAAGCAAAATGGTCTTGAGCCAGGACAATATCCCAGTTCATGTATAAAATTTTTAATAAAAACAAGTAAGGAAAGGCTAAAGTCGGGCGAGGCCGACTCTATGATACACTCCACTTTCTATCCGAATACAATTCAATTCGGTAATAAAGTGAAAACGGGAAGGTTTTTTGTATTCTATAAATGTATGTGTTTGATAAAAAATGTTAAATCGGAAAGGACATTTGTATGAGGATATATTGAGACTGGAACGAAATAGGTGAAATATAAAATGTATAGTTTGGCAAAATCGGTTAAACTTTTGGGACCAACAATTGTATTTGGGATATATTTAAATCTGAACCGATCTTACCCATTTTCACCATAGTTTTGTTTAGTTGGATTATAAGATGTTGTGCCAAATTTAAAGAAAATCGAGCACAATATGTGGCTTTTAAAGCGGCAAAATTCAAATCGGGAGCGACATTTGTATGGGGCCTATATCTAAATCGGAACCGATCTTACCGAATTTCTGCATAGGTGTTTCTAGTTAGATTATAAGATGTGCCAAATTTAAAGAAAATCGAGTACAATATGTGCATTTAAAGCGGAAAATGTCAAATCGGGAGCGACATTAAATAGGGGGGCTTATCTAAATCTGAACCGAGCTTACCCAATTTAAGCTTAGGTGTTTCTAGTAAGATTATAAGTTGTTTTGCCAAATTTAAAGAAAATCGAGTACAATATGTGTCATTTAAAGCGGAAAATGTCAAATCGGGGAGCGACATTTGTATGGGGGCCATATCTAAATCTGAACCGATTTGACCTATTTTCACCATCGATGTTCCTAGTTTAAATATAAGATGTTTTGCCAAATCTGAAGGCAATCTGATACAATATGTGGTTTCTAGAGCGGAAAATGTCAAATCGGGAGTGAAATTCGTATGGGGGCTATATCTAAATCTGAACCGATTTTCTTCAAATTAAATAGCGTTCGTCCTTATCCCGAAAAACTTCGTTGTGCAAAGTTTCGTGTGGTTCTGGCTACAATTGCGACCTGTATCGTGATTACAAGGAATAGATGGACGGACGGACAGACAGACAGACAGACGGACATTGCTAAATCGACTCAGAAAGTGATTCTAAGTCGATCGGTATAATTAACAATGGGGTCTATCTCGTTTCCAAATGCACAAAGACATAAGTACTCTCGTGGAGTGTATACAAATTGAGTGCAAATTCTCTTAAAATGTGTGAGAAACAGTTCGACAGAGTCAAAAAGAGAAATTACGTTTTTTCAATTTTCCAAAATCTGAAAAACGTGAAAATCTGTAATACAAAAAAATAAAATTTTTTCTCCGCATTATGAACAAACACGTAAAGATATGTTTAAAAAAAACATAAAAACAAAAAAATAAAAATTTTAATTTTCTCTAAAATCGAAAAATACGACAAGTAGTCAACTTTGGGCCGATTTCTAAAATATATCACATTTCCCGATTTCTAATGTTAA